>JANAVB010028609.1:0-35187 GCA_029216955.1 Iris pallida
AAAGATATTCCCTAACACCCGCCATCGTTTATGTTTTTGGCACATAAAGAAAAAATTTGCAGAGAAGTAGGACACATATATGGTACAAGACAAAATTTAAGGCGATGGTAAAAAGATGTACTAAAGAAACATACACAATTGAGGAATTTGAAGTGCAGTGGGATCTATGTTAGTGGATTGGTCTACGACCATGAATGGTTGAAACAAATGTATAATATTCGACAAATGGGATTCCTACATATAATCGAGACATATTTTTTGCTGGAATGAACTCAAACCCAACGAAGTGAAAGCATAAATTCCTTTGATTCATTTCTCAAGTCTACAACAACACTACGAGTTTTGTTATTCGCTTCGAGGATGCTTTGGATAAGCGTTATGTTTTGGAAAGGGAAGAAGACTTCATTTCTAGATATAAAAATCGTGTTATTGAGTGCACATTCTATGGATCCTATGTTACGACATACAAGCATTGTATATACAAGGACCATGTTTTGAAAGTGCAATGCGAGTTTATTGCATCTAAGAATTTTCGGGCAGATGAAGTTGAGACTTTTGGTGAGGGAAGGTGTTAAACGTGAAAACAAGAATGGGTGATGAATCTAATGAAAGAGAATTTCTCGTGAAAATCAACATGACAACTAATGAGGGAGCATGTGGATGTCAACTTCTTCAATTTTTAGAATACCAATGCAGACACTTACATCGAGTGCTTGATCACTTGTGGAAATGAGATTCCAGTTCATTTTATAATGAGAGATGGACAAAGAGTGCTAACAAGTCAGAGGTGGTTCGTCAGAAGGTTTGGAAAATTTCAGATATTGGTATTAAATTAGAAGTCATGAGAGTTAGTCATCTAAGTAGAAGATCTGCCCAATTGGCTTTTGGGAGGTAAATCGAGGAAGCATACTAAGTTACAATGGAGATTTTGATGATGCATTCAGTAAGTTCTCCTTATTAGATTCAAGTACAAAACAAGATGTGAACATTAACAATCCTGTAACTGAAGTGAGTACTGTTGTTCCTCTAGTAATATTAGATCCAAGGAACTCCATCACAAAAGGTCGAAAGAGCAACAAAGAAAAGGAAAATGAAATGAGCACAAAACGTTTGAAGTGTGGGTTAGAGATATCAGAAGCGAAAAAGAAACTTAGAGTTGTAAGACTTGTTCCGGTCATGGCCACGATAGTCGCAATTGCAGTAAAAAAAAACAATTTATAACTGAAGTGAGTACTATTTTCTTCACATGCATATAGTTGGTCTTCTTAATTTGGTTTGAGTTATATCTTACGGCTACTTGTTAAGCTCTGTTTGTTAACAGGTGACTCTTTTATTTGGGTTGTAGCTGCCCTTTTTTTTACTTCATTGGTTGTAGTACATGTTACAATGACTTTTTTTGGTCCTAGGAAATATGGAGAGGCATGGAGCAAGCATGGTTTGTAGCAGGCAGTTGCGGAGCAAGCATTGTAGCTCTTTTTGTTGGTTGTGGGAGAAATGATGTTTTGTAGCCCTTTTATTTTACCTGTCTGTAGCTCTTTTTTGGTAGTTGTGGAGAAAATATGTAATAATTTTGGACTAATTTTTGATCTAGTGTGCAACGTTAGGATTGTTGGGCAATGTTACTTTGTTTATTGTTGAAATGTTTAGACTCAAATATGGAAGTTACATATTTAACGTTCCAGTTAGCATGAGAATGTTGCTTGCTAATATCTTCATTGCTTTAATTTTGTATCGGAACTAGATTGGCCAGTTGGAGCTAGTTTTGGTACTTACAAAGGCGGGGCCTGTTTGGCAATTAGAAGCTTCTCTTTGCTGCAGCAAAAGTGAAGCTTATATTCACAAAACATTACTTCTCTTGCTGGAGCAATAGTAAAGCTTATATTCACAAAAGTACCAGACTGTTCAAAAGTGATACTAAACTATTACTACTTTTGCTGCAGCAAAGTGAGCTTATGTTTGGCAATAGTGATACTTCCCTTGCTGTGGTTGTATTGTAGAAAAATACCATATTAACCAGATTGTAGCAAAAGTACCATATTGTCCAATATACCAAGATTTTCAGTTTTAGCCAAGCACAAAGTTCCAAAAAAAACCTATAAGAAGATTTTTGGCCAGATTGTAACAGAAAATACAAACTACAAGCAGATTGTAGCCAAGCACATTTTCACACTGATATAGAGTGTCAATCTATATAACCATATTGTATTTAGCCAAGCACAAACTTCCAAAAAAAAACTAGAGAATATTTCCAGGCCAGATTGTAACAAAAAAATACAAACTACAAGCAGATTGTAGCCAAGCACAAAGTACCAAAAAAAAACTTGCTTACACTTGCAAAGCCATTTTCAGGCTAGCTAGGTTGCAATAAATGTTCTCTAGTCATTCAATCCAATTACAACATTTAAATCCTCCAAGTTACTAAATCTTAAATCTCCAAATTTCTTCAAAAAAGAACCATATAGTTCGATTTGACGTTGTGCTATACGGTGTTCAAACTCAACTTCTAATATGACCTCCTTCATGACATCCTTGTCTCGTCCCGAAGAAGTAGTAGTCCCATCATCCATTAGTTTTCTCCTCTGTCTTTGAGCTTTAGATGGTTGCATTCAAATATATTCACAACCTGGATTTTTTCTCTACAAATATTGAACAAACAAATTATAATTGTAATGATAGTTACACATAAATAAAATTCCAAATGAACTAACATGATTGAATTTAATTGTTTGTCCAAAGACATTCCAAATCAAAAGCATGCATATTGTTATTTTAGTGAATTATGTCTATCTTAATCAAAGCATGTATGTTTAGACCCAAATTTTTGTTCTGGACAGGTTAGTGAATGACTTCGATTCATCACTTTCTAGTGACGTACTAACTTTTGAGCTAGTGCAAACGGATACAATAAACCGACACATAAACCGGAATTCTCCGAATTAGTGATGTACAACTCTTCCAGATTACACTCCTGGTTGGAAAAGATTCAACTTGAACTCATCTTCAGACTTAACTTTGTCCAATATTTTTAAACACCAAGTAAAGCCATCAGAGTCTCAAACACAGAGCAGTGAAGGGCTAACATACAAACCTCACATATACTATGAAACAAAGACACCTATACAGAGAAAGCTATATTAGGATTTGTAATTTTTTAGAGTACAAAAACCTCCACCAATTTTGATGTTTAGAAAGCTATATTAGGATTTGTAATTTTTAGTGAATGGCTTCGATTCATCACTTTTCTTTTTAGAGTTTGCAAAATTTTTAGGTTTTATTCATTGGAAACTCAACAGTACAAGGAAGAGACATGGACCAGTTAGGAAAAAACTGAAATAATGCAGATTTGTACCTCTTTAATGCCTCTTCCCTCAATGGAGCTCCTTATGATCTGGTCCATGTCTCAGTCGGTTAGAGGAAGAAGGAGAAGTTGGAGAGTTTGTGTTCTTTTGGTTTTATTCTTTTTCTTGTATTCTTCACGTGAGGGAAGGAGAATATGGCATGCTTTTGCAATAAATGAGTTGTCGAACTTTCCATCAATGTAAATTTGATGCCACCTCATCGTACCTTAATAACCATAGGATTTATTCTACGTTCAGATCAAGTGGTGTAATAATGGGCAATAGCATTTGGTGTAATATCCCTCCATATATCTATATATATATATATATATATATATATATATATATATATATATATATATATATATGTATTAGTCATGGTTAAGTTTGAGATGCATATCGACTAGGAATTTGGCACGACTAGTGCAGTTGTGTGCTTTGACTAGTGTTTTAGCCATAGTAGGAAAGATCTGGCCATAGCTGTGTCCCAACTAGGAAAATCATTCAAGGTTGCGACTTAACCCCTATAGACGATTAATTAATTATTAATTAGATTATTGAACTTTAGGAGGCTCGGTTGTACCAATTAGTCCGGACTTGACCCCAACTCTAAGTAGAGCCCATGTAGCCGGATAGGTCCAAAGACATCCACGTAGATGTATGATTGATATTTTTAGTGACCTAGTAGGCCATAACAAGGTGGTTATATTAGATGTTCTTCTTATAAAAATAAAATAAATATTTATCTGATAATATAGTAAAGGAGTTCCTTAAACATATATTAGTGGATTTGGGGTTGTAGACTATGATATCAGTTTCGTTAGAAAGGAATTAGTAAATATAGATATCATATAAATGATATTTCTATTTATAGAATATTTTACTATATATAAATGATCTTTCTATGTGAATAATTGAATTTTTTTAATTGTAATATTTGTACTTAAATTTATTTTTTGATTTTGTGTAGGAATTCATACATATATATAGGTGTATATATAAAATAAATAATAAATAAATAAATAAATAAATAAATAAATATCTATATATATATATATATATATATATATATATATTCTATATATATATATATATAGATATATAATTTGAGTATATATATATATATATATATATATATATATATATACTCAAATATATATATATATTATATATATATATATATATATATAGATATATATAATTATATTATATATAATAATATATAACTATATATATAATATATATATATAAAACTATATATTATATATATATATAGTTATATATATATATATATATATATATAAATATCTATATATATATAATATCTATATATATATATATCTATATACTCAAATATATATATATATACTATATAAATATATATATATATGAGTATATATATATATATATTATATATATATATATATATATATAGATATATATTTTTTTTTTTTTTTTTTTTTTATATATTATTTGAGTTATATATATATATCTATATATATATATTATATATATATATATATATATATATATATATATTATATATATATAGATATATAGATACTCCCGCACTAGCTCGGTTGGGTGGTGTCGACGGGACTAGTAGGAATGTCCGCACTAGCTCGGTTGGGTGCTGCGACCTCTCCCCTCTCTAATGTATGAAATTCACGTATACACCTTTAATTCCTTTCCATGTTTCATACTTAGACGCACCATGTTGTCCGATAAATCGACTCGAAGTCGGAGAAAAACCTTTTTGTGAACGGAGTTTATGACTTCCCTGACACCTATTTGGAAGGCCGTTCTTGGTTAATCCAGTAAGAAATATAGGAATCTATTTGAACAGACCTATAGACTGTTGTGCCCCGACCCGCAAGATGCCTTAGATGGATGGTTGGTTCGATGAGCCTTGTTGGACTTGGGATTATGCGAAGGATCGCTTGGAAATCTATGCGATCGTGGCGGGAATCGTCCTATGAATGTGAGTAGTATGAACCCTTCAAAGATCCTAGCTTCCGCTTAAATAAGGATAGTATGCTAGGTTTCTTGTGAATTGCTCAATAACACCTTGTATGGAATTTGGAAAGATAATGAAAGAATAATCACCTGAACGTAAACTGGTGTGGCTAGATGATGTATGCTTGTACGCTGTTGCGATGAATTACATGACAGGTGAAGGCAAAGTCCCAAATACTTGGGCAGGTGAGTATATGAGCTTTGGCTCAATGAATAGATGGCAAACAGATGTTAAGACCCAAAGAACTGGGCGTGAGTATGCTTGAATTTCATTCAAATGAATGAATGCTAAACAGATGCTAAGTCCCAGGAATTGGGCGGTGAGTACACTGAGTTTGGTTGGAAAGATGTGGTATCAAAGAGGTGGCAAGGCATTGGGTAACAACTTTATATCCTGTCGCCGATGTAGAATGTTGATTACGCCAAGACCCTGGATTGGGCAGATCTAATGTGAGCATTGGCTCAAGGCAAGATGGCTAGATGGCAAGATGGCATACGAATGAGAATGATGGTTTTGCTTAGTTTTCCTTATCATGCATTATATGTTTTCTTCTTAGATAAGTTGCATATAGTTGCATGGTCATGGACAACTGTCGACAAGGTGGTTTCTCGAACGGTATCCTGGGCCATGGAACCCGGTTCGTCCTAGGGGAAACCAATGCCGAAGTAGTGGCAGTGCTGAAGTAGTAGCACGGTATACAGGACTTGCAGTGGGGCTAGCTACCTGCACTGGCAAGGGCGCTGTATACCTGTAAGACGGTCCAGGATGGCGTGTCGCCAGTGACCTTCATATAGATAGGTCAGGTGCTAATGATGTCTTATGCAGGCAGAGTAAGTTATTACTCAAATACAGGGAAGGATATCGGCTGTTGGTAAGAATTACCCGAACGGTGATAATCATATTGAATCATGATATTGTTCCTAACAATGTCTTGTGCAGGCAGAGTAAGTATTATAAATGTACAGGGATGGCTACACGACCGTGGGTAAGAATCACCAAAGGGTGATAACTGCATGCTTTAAATTATGTTGGCTATGAGATTTGCATGCTTTACTTCTTGTCGGCTATAACATGAAATTGACCCTAAGGCAACGAGAAAGACCACTGTTAATAATGTTCTGTAACATGTTTACTTAGTGCTGTCTTCTTAGGTGAGTTGGGCCAGCACCGCTCGCCAGTACATTGATGATGTACTGACCCACGTTGTGGGCAATATTACAGGTGTTTGCTTGGGAGGAAATCCTGTGAATCAGTGCTTGGCATCGATGAATCGGATGGGTGTGCAGAAGCTCTTCTTTCAAGATGATGTCTTCTGCTATACGGGACATAATGTATGGAACAGTGGAACTCAGATGTACCAGTGAGATTGTAGCCTAATTGGCAAGTCATTGCAAAGAAGTCGGTATATTCATTTGTAGCCTAAAGGGCAAGTGTATACATTCAGTCGGCTATTTAAGAGCCTTGTAAACAGTTGTAAACTCTGTATTCCGCTGCGAGTCTTGTAATCAATTGTAAACTTTGTATCCTGCTGCAAGTCTTGTAATCCATTTTGATTATCAATAAAGAGATACATTTCTTCATAAATTGTGTGACTTCAATTTATCTGCTTGGTTCCGCTGCCTTGTCGATGTTTTCTGAGAATTACCAGGAACTGTAATGGTTTTGCCTTGTACAAGTGCAATCTAGACTTGTACGGCATCACGCCCAGTGGCTTGTTTTCGATCCTCCGGGATCGGGGCGTGACATAGACAACCTATAGGTAATGGAAACCCCATTATTCGATTTATTTTTAGTCATTTGGATAGTAAGATAAAGTAGGTTAAAAATCAAGAAAAACTGTTTTTAAATTGTTAGAATTTTAATAAATTTTCTCGATACGGGGTCCGTCCCGTCAATCGGGCGACGTGATTGCGAACCGAAAGCATCAAAGGTGCGTATCGACTTCGCGGACGTGTGGGCTTTGACAGAACTCGAATTGGTTACGTGTGTACGATAAATTTGATGCGTATCCGTCAAAAATCACCGTATCGCTCTCTTTGCAAACTGGCCAACTACTTTGTGCACTTTTGTCATATCGAGACAAAACTTGCGCCAATAGGATCGTATCGTTTTTCTGGTAATGTATGCCAAGTTTGGTTCGATTCTGAGAAGGTCAACCGAAACGCTATTTTGGCGGACCCGCAATCCGACTCAACAGATGAATTTGTGCACGACCCGCCAGAATCCAACTTTAGAGACACGGTTGGGTTCGTATCGAAAAATCGGACCCGTAGACATTTAGTTTGATGACTTTAGAAACCGTAGGTGTTGGCACACTTTTCGGTGCAAAGCGGGTCCAATGGCGGATATTGTCTTGACCTGAAATTATCGTTTTGCCCCTGTATCCAGAATTGGACTTACGAGTAGGCTATTCTAGCTAATTTGACTATTCTGAACACGTTGGTAATATCTATTTCAGTCCCTGGAGACTGTTGCTAGAGTTTGACTTTTGTGGTTCTCTGAGTTGTTGGATTGTTGGTTCTACGTTCTACACCAGGCAAGTATACCTTGCCAAAATTTGTACAACTATTTACATGTTATTCTTTCTTGTTCATGTCTTCTTTTATTTTTCCATAATTGTTATCCTGCCATGATTTGTTTCTATGTCTCTTATATGTTATCACTTATTGTCATCATTAGTTATATTTTCACACATGACTTCGATGGCGTTATTTACTTGAGCGTCTTGACTTGACTTGATCTCGTATTCATGTTACCTTGACTTGACCCTCTACCGATACTATGATTGACTACTTGACCACTCTCGACTCGGAAGATCCACGGCAGGGCTACGATAGAGACTCACTATAGTTAGGGAGTACCACGACAGGGCTACTAGCTATAGGACTGGGAGTACCACGGCAGGGCTACGGTCAATTCAATTCATTGGTAGTCATACTTAGTATTATTTTCATATCATATGTCATGATTTATAGAGTCTTCCATATGTTCTTCATTCTTGATCAAGAAGTCATTTTTCCTGTTTTCCTTGCATGTTATTTACTGTACAGTAGGCATGTATATTATGTCTTCTAGTCTCCTGAGGACCTGGCGATCTCTCCAGGTATTAGATGAAGGTATGATACGTTGATGGAGGATGGTTGCTACACCAAGTCTGCAGGTACTGTAAGTTGATATTTTTATCTTTCTCTTCCGTATTTAGATTTTGTCATATATTTGATTCTCGCTTATAGCCTAGTTCTTTACAAGCTTAAATTCTCTTCTAGCTTGTTCATAATAAATGTGTTACTGGGGATCCACTCTAACATATTTATCCATTCTAGAATCAGTGTATTATGGTCTGAACAGCCTTACTGCACTTGATTCGTTATTGTTACTGATATTTAGTAGATTGAGATATAGTTGATTCTAGAACTTCCATACAGCTTATACATATTCGAGCTAGGCTGGAGCCCTCTCGATGCGTAGCTGGCATGTATACGTATCCTAGTCCTATATATTTTGGGACTGGGGTGTTACGGTGGATGCGGTGGACGTTGGACGCGGTGGAGGTCCTAGATGAGGTGGAGGTTGTGGCTGTGAACAGTGGACGCGGAGGAGGTCGGTGGACGCGGTGGAGTTCCTGGATGCGATGGAGGTGGTGGCGGTAGACGATGGACACGGTGGACGGTAGACCGATTTTGTTGGTGGAGGCGGTGGATATGGCGGAGGTGGCGACCCCTCCGTCGTTGATCGATATCTTCGCCGTCGCCACCTCCGTTTCTCCTCCTCTGCCATGGCGGTTATGTTGGTGGAGGAGGAGGTCTCCGGAGGGAAGCTCGAGGTCACGGCCATGGCCATGGCCACCTCCCCCGACTCCTCCGTTGTTAACTGATCTCTTTGCCGCCGCCACCTCCGCATCTCCTCTCGGAGGTCTCCGGAGGGTGGACACAGACTGGGACACGGAGTCGGCCCGTGATACAAATTAAAAATTAGTTTTAAAAAAATCTAAATAAAACCTTAACCCTTTTTTTTCGAAAACTATTTTTTAGATGAAAGTAACCGAACACAAATTCAGAATCTGTGTATCCAGAAAACAAAATAACATTTTTTCAAAAAATGTTTTTAGAATTTTTAGAAAAGACCTTTAATTTGTTGTAGACAAGTTATTTATGAGCCTTCATCATTGTTGTGTAATTGTGTTTGTAGAAGCATGGAAATTAACAGGAAAATCCATGCGGCTCAAAAGCCCTTCAGAGCTTCATGCGGCTCCAAAATGCTCCTCAGAGCTTCATGCGGCTCAAAATCCCTTCAGAGCTTCATGCGGCTCAAAAATCCCTCAGAGCCTCATGCGGCTCAAAGATCCCATAGAGCTTCATGCGGCTCAAAAGTTTCCTGTAGGGCCACGTGGTCTTATGCGGTTCGAGATAGGTCCTTCACAAACTGGCCATAATTACTAGCTCATTAAATGCTCTGACAGGCTCTGACACGGAGAGTTGACAGCCATGACGAAAAAGTAGAATGATGACTCTGACATGATGGCAGGCTCCTCGGAAAAACAAGAAAATCTTCAACAGTTGGCACAAATCCACCAACTCTTTAGATTGCCATACGGATCGCCTGAAGGACGCTTATGCGGATGGATTATGAGGCCACCCTCATGCGGCTAGATTATGAGGCCACCCTCATGCAGCTGGGTTATGAGATCACTCTCATGCGGCTGGGTTAAGAGATCACTCTCATGCGGCTGGGTTAAGAGATCACCCTCATGCGGCTGGGTTATGAGATTACCCTCATGCGGCTGGGTTATGAGAACACCCTCATGCGGCTGGGTTATGAGATCACCCTCATGCGGCTGGGTTATGAGATCACCCTCATACGGCTCGATTATGAAGACACCTTCATGCGGCTTGGTTATGAGGTCATCCTTATGCGGCTCGATTATGAGGACATCCTTATGCGGTTCGGTCGTGAGGCCATCCTTATACAGTCTGTCAAAGGCAAAGCAGTGACACGTAGCTGGCAGCAATCGAATCCCAACAATTCGAATTTGATATAGGGGATACGTGGCAAGAATTGATCAAATCTTAACAGATTAGATTTGATTCAATCAATTCAAACCGTCCAGATTTGGTCAAATCTCGATAAACCGAATTTAGTACAATCAGTATAATGGTCGAATCTCGATAATTTGGATTGATTGCAATCAACACAATTGCTCAATCATGACTAGCCAAATTTGTTGCAATTAACATAATGGCCGAGATATAATGCAATCTTAACAAGCCAAGATTTGTGGCATTCAAAATGCCACGTGGCTACCCATTCCACTCCTATAAATAGCAAGGTGCCATTCCCTTGTGAAGGGAGCATACAAAAAGAGAAGCACAAGAAGAGAAAGACAGAAAACACACAGACAAAGAGCATAGACGGAGAAGAGAAGAACAAGGTGCCATTCCCTTGTTACTCTGAGCAATCCCCTCCCGAGCAAGAGCATTTCTTTCCCGGAGTCGAAACAACGTTCGATCGTCCAAGGAGTAAGGCATAGTCGATATCACTTTCCCGAGTAAGGTTGATATCACTTTCCCGAGCCTCTATCGTCACCCCCCAGAATCAAAAATAAACAATTGTACTTAGATTGCTTTGTCTAGGTTATAGTCCTAGGCTCTCTATTGTACAAGCGAGTTTGTAATTACGAATCAAAGTATAGTCCTCCCATAAAACCGTTCTGTACTTTTGATAATCAATGGCAAACACGATGGCGACTCTGCTGGAGACTTCCTTCTCCTCCAACGAGAAGATGGTGACGCAATCGAACGCTGATAAACTCGGCTCCACGCAACAGATGCTGGTTGTTCGCTTCGACCAACAAGCGTTTGAAGAAATGCTCTCCGAGAGAAGCACAAGCCCTATCCAGAAGCGACCCTCTCCTAAGAAGGCTCGCAAGGAGTGAAGGCCCAAGACCTTTTTTTCCCTCCTCAAGCTCTGGAAGAGGTATTCTCCGCTGCCCGAGATGGCGGAGAAAACTCCCATGCGGCTCCGCTTCAGACCATAGAGGACCCTGCTGTTCCCAAGTTCTGCAGAGGAAAATACTACGATGCTGGACTTGAGAAAGCAAATGGAGACTCTGTGCGGTTCAGAGAGAAGCCACAAAAAGATGCCAGCCGCATGAAGAAGGCTCATGCGACCAGTAAATCTAGCCGCATGAATGCTCCTGCCAAAGTGAGCCGCATGAATGCTGATGCGGCCACCAAATCCAACTGCATGAATGCTGATTCGGTTACAAATGTCAGCCGCATGAATGCTGATGCGACCACCAAAATGAGCCACATGAATGCTGATGAGACTACAAAAGTCAGCCACATGAATGCTGGTACGGCCACCAAAGTAAGCCGCATGAATGCTGATGCGACTACAAAAGTCAGCCGCATGAATGCTGATGTGGCCACCAAAGTGAGCCGCATGAATGCTGATACGGCTACAAAAGTTAACCGTATGAATGCTGGTGCAGCCATGGGTGCTAGCCGCATGAATGCTCATGCGGCCACCAATCTCAGCCGCAGGCCGTCTACTCCATGCGGCTCAAAATCTGTCTTTGACCGCCTCTCGTATGGTCCTGCTCTCGGATGCTCCAATGAGGATGTGCCAGACTCTGTGCAGCACAACTTGGACTCTTCATACTACACACCCTCGGGTGCTAGAACGAAGAAGCCTAGGACGGTACGGGCTCGATGAGGTCAGTCAGCCGCCCCAACCTCTGACCATCAGAGAGCTCCGCTTACTGTTATGCGGGCCTCCGATGGAAAGTTGTACCGAACCAATCAGGTCCAGCCCCCAGTGGCAAATGGACCAAGTGGTTCCCAAAAGTCTTCTGCTCAAGGTTCCCGATATTCACTTGACTTGTGTGATGTGATCCTTCACAAGCACAAGGAAAGAGAGGAAAACTTGGCGTGTGGAGAGTGCTCCCAAGGACGTCATTGCACCCAAGTCGTTATCAACTGCTGCTGCAATCATACAGCGGTACGGCGGGATCGACAGTCCGTCTTTCAAAGACTGCAACATCCAGAGGACGAGACGCACCTCTTTGCTTTCTGTAACTCGACTCGAAAGGTCCCTATCAACAAGGGAGGGAAGAAGGCCAGTGTCTCCACCAGCGCAGCCAAAGGACTCTTATCAAAGAAGCTGTCCACAACTGTTGCAGGAGGTGTCTACCAAGGCACCCGCTCCAAAACAAAACTCTTAGGTTCATCATCCTTGGGGCTAGCCGAAGCTGGGGGTAGCACTCCCCCAAGCATCTACGACAATCCGATGTTCCAAGATAATGAACCGACAGATGCAGCGGATCTCGACATTTCCGACAACGTTCATGGGTCCCAAGACGAAGCAATCTCCTATGCTGGGGGTAGCACTTACTCCGAGTCCGAACCGGAGGTGAATATTCCCACATACCCCGACGACTTCCCCATACAGGAGTATGATTCGGAGAGCACCTCTTCCACTCTTCCTGCCACCGTTTCTCGGGTGAAGACAGTATTCATGGCGAGCAATGATCAAGAAGGCCCTAGTGACCGGCAGCGTCTCGACACTCTTGAGGCCATACTTCTCACTCTGGTGAAGTCAGTGGAAGAAATCAAGGCGGCCCTACCACCTCTTCAAGGAAGGATGCCCGATCAAATAAGTTTGGGTCCTGCCATCAATGCGGACTCAAACACAACTGCACCAGTTCTGGGAGACGATCCACCCGTTACGATGGCTCCCAGTGCTGCAGACGAGGCTAGGGAGGCAAGGAGGGAAGTGCAAGAGCTCCGTTCGATGTTCTACGCACGCGAACATTCACAAGACTTGAGAGTACGACAGCCGTATCCTGCTGCATGGAGGGATGTCCCCTTTCCTCCGTGGTACAAGCCATTCAACATCAACCCCTACGACGGGAAGTCCTCTGCAAGTCGGTATATTACCTACTTCGAGGTCACAACAGACCATTTGCCACACGACGATGCGATCCTTACACGATTGTTCGTCTGGGCATTGGAGGGGGGTAGCGTTCGATTGGTACCGCAATCTGCCAGACAATTGCATCCATTCCTTCGCCGGCTTCAAAAACATGTTCCTTGAAAGGTTCTACGAGGTGGGACAAGATGTAACAATGTCCACCCTCATGGACGTTGTTCAGGAAGAAAAAGAACTAACAAGGAACTACATTGAGCGGTTTTGCCAAACTGCGATGAAGTTGCCCTCCGGCAATCCAGACTCTTCTTTGATTGAAATATGCCAAAAGAGGTTGCTTCCCACAATCAGCCTCTGGATGGGTAGAAGTCAATTCAAAGACTGGAAGACCTTCATTATCAGCGCCACTAGCGCAGAAGAGAAGTTGAAGAAGGCTCGCCAGCTGGGCATGCACATATCAGATGGGGAGGACAAGAGTAAGCGTCCAAGCACCAACAACAACAACGACGCTAACTCCTCCAACAATCGGGAGGCCAAGGGCAAACAGGCTATGGTGGCCGACACAGCCCAGAAGATGGAACCAAGACAAGCCGAGAAGTAGTGGCCTCAGATGACCTACTCCTTCGAGGATAGTCATGTCAAGCCCATCTTGGATATGCTCATACAAGGAAATAGAATTCAGCTCCCTCCTCCGAGACGTGAGCCTCGGCCTGCAGAGATGGAGAGCCCAAAATATTGCTATTACCACCGCTACGTCCACCATGCTACTCAAGACTGCTTCCAACTGAAGTGGTACATCCAGGGCCTGATCGACTCTAAGGCTCTGGCCATTGACTTCGAGGAGGTAACTGTGGTCGCCAATATGGTGTCTGTCCAATTCGATACTTTTCCTCCGGCGAAAAGTCAAGACGGCGTAGTGCCCATTCCTCGGGCGACAATGGAGGTTGCCAATCTTCCACCTCTTCGAGACCAGACAGCTGGGTTGGTGCCCCTTACCACCTCACGAGGGGAGATTATGTGGGTCCACTCGGACCTAGTCACTGAAGTAACCCAGCCAACAGTACCTTCTACCGGCGGGAAAAAAGGCGAGAAAACTAAGTCTTGCCGTATAATTTCGGCTGATATCGAAGAAGCGATAGCTGTCGTTACTCGGTCCGATGCCCAATCTCAACCAGCACCGGGTAACTCAGCTGAAGATCATCAGCCACCCGCTACTGACGTGCCGGGACCTTCTCAGCCTCCGCTGGCTGACAAGTCCAAACCAAATGAGACCCGCTTTGACAAGCCACTCCGTAAGGATGCACCTCAAGGGCTGGAAAGGCCTTATAATTTTGACATTTTGGCACAACTAGCCAACACCCCAGCCAAATTGTCATTATATGAGCTCCTGAGGCTTTCCAAGGATATCCGCGTCGCCCTAAGTGACGCACTTCAGAATGCCGATGCTTATCTGGCCCAAGTCAAATTTGCAGGGGAAGGCTCGCCAACTGATGCCCAAGACAGTACTTGTACTGGTGCGATGCCCAACATCGTGTTCACTCCACAGGACATGCTTATCCAGACCAACTTGTACGACCGTCCTCTATATTATACTGGGTACATCGGCGACGTCAAGGTGGATCGGATGCATATTGATCCCGGCTCTTCAATAAGCATCATTCCCAAGAGCTTACTTCACCTCCTGCGCATCCCTTTGCACCGATTGACCCCTACCAATACTGCCATCAGTGGGTTCAACTCGGGGAGGAGCTATCCTCTTGGGAAGATTCGTCTGAAGTGCCAAATTGGCGATCTCCAGTCAGAAGTGACGTGTTACGTCATAGATGCGGATACCTCTTACAATATTTTTCTGGGGCGTCCGTGGATACACGACTACATGATCGTGCCTTCCATGTTGCACCAGTACTTCAAATATGTCGACAAGTATGGCCTCGTCAGAACAGAATTCGCCGACGTCGATCCCTTCAAAGGAGTCGAATCCTACTATTCGGATTCATGCTTGTACAAAAAATCACAAAGGTACTTGGTTAAGGAGGATGCTGGAAGCAGACAGAGGCCATCACAAGGTCTGAGGAACCCGTGAAGATCCATCTTCAACCCCGCAAGCCAGGGCTAGACCCTGAAGTCGTACTTCATAAGCTCAACATTCACCCAGATGCAAAACCGGTCAAGCAGCAGCAACGGCAGTTCCGTCCAAATATTATGAAGGCTATTAAAACTGAGGTCAACAAACTTATAGCCAGCGGCTTCATCCGGTAGGAACAATATCCAGATTGGGTCGCCAACATAGTGCCGGTCTTTAAAAAGAATAGGAAAATTCAAATTTGCATCGACTTTCGAAATCTGAATAAAGCATGTCCTAAGGATGAGTTCTCTCTTCCTATTACGGACATAATGATTGACAATACGTGCGGCTTTGAACGCATGTCATTCATGGATGGCTTCTCAGGATACAACCAAATCAAGATGTTTCCTGACGATGAGAAGCATACCTCATTTCGAACTCCGATCGGTGTGTACTGTTACACAGTCATGCCCTTCGGTCTGAAGAATGCTGGCGCCACGTATCAACAAGCTATGAGCACTATCTTCAGAGACCACCTGCGAAAGACAGTGGAGTGCTACGTCGATGACATCACCGTCAAAAGCCGCTCTAAGGGAGATCATCTGCACGACCTGAGGACAGTGTTCGACCTGATGCGAGCGCACAACTTGAAGATGAATCCTACGAAATCTTTCTTGGGAGTATCTAGCGGGAAATTCTTGGGCTTTATCATTACCGCCCAAGGGATTCATATAGATCCTGAGAAGACGAAGGCAATTATAGAGATGGGTCCCCCGAGAAATCTCCGAGAACTCAGAGGCCTTCAGGGGAGGCTAGCTTATATCAGGAAGTTTATCTCTAATCTCTCCGGGCGATGTCAACCATTTACACACCTCATGAAGAAAGGCGTCTCCTTCGTATGGGATGAAGAGTGCCAACGTGCCTTCGACAGCATCAAAGAATATTTGTCGAGTCCTCCAGTCCTGGTGGCACCAGTTGCTGGAAAGCCATTCTTGCTTTATGTCCGAGCAATGGAACATTCCCTCGGTGCTCTATTAGCACAAAACAATAATGTGGGGCATGAACAAGCTATCTACTACCTCAGTCTAATGATGATATGGCCTGAGCACAGATACACCGCTGTGGAGAAAGAATGTCTTGCTCTAGTGTTCGCCGTTCAAAAGATGCGACACTATGTTACAGGACAGACCATTCATGTCATATCACGAGTCAACCCTCTCAGGGTCCTCATGACCAAACCAGGCGCACTCAGTTCTCGCCTTGCTACTTGGGCGATACTATTGTCTCCCTACCACATGATCTTCGTTCTACAAAATGCTGTTAAGGGTCAAGCTCTGGCAGACTTTTTAGCAGCCCACCCAAGCTCGGAGTCAACCAGAATAGATGAAGAAATCCCAGACAAGGTCGCTAACTCAAATATGGTGTCCCACGATACCGTCTGGCGGATGTTTTTTGATGGTGCTTCAAGAACCGGACCCAAAGGCAGCATTGTCGTTAGAGTCGGAGTGGTATTGATTTCTCCCTCTGGCTTGGTAATCAACAGGGCATACTCGCTCACAGAACCTTGCTCGAACAACGTGGCCGAATACAATGCCTTGGTTATCGGCCTCCGACTTGCAAAAGAACTGGGGGTAGAATACCTAGAAGCATATGGCGATTCACAATTAATCGTCAATCAGATCCGGGGTTCTTATGAAGTTCGCCATGAGGACATGATCCCCTATCATCAAATAGTGGTCGATATCATCACGTCTCTGAAAGGGTTCTTTATAGAACATGTTCCCAGACTCCAGAAAATTGAAGTCGACGCCTTAGCAGGACTTGCCGCTTCTTTAACAGTCCCGAATCACACCATCACCTGGTTGACGTGATAAGCCATGAATTGGTTTGTCCCAAGAACAATGCTCAATTTGCTTAGAGTTATTCCGCTCTGACAGTCGACGAGACACCGGACTGGAGACTCCCATTTATTGACTTCGCAGTCTATGGCATCTTACCGGAACACCTGAAAGAAGCCACCTCTATCAGAAGACGATCTCTCAGATTCTTCTATGATACAGAGACGAAAATGCTGTATCGGCGATCTTTTGACAGACTGCTACTTCCGGTGTCTGTTAGATGTAGAAGCCAGAGAAACTGTGTACGAAGCTCACGATGGAGTATGTGGGGCTCATCAACCTGGCCCGAAATTGTAAGACCGCCTTCGCCGGATGGGCTATTACTGGCCCACGATGGTGGCAGACGCGATAGATTATGTACGAAAGTGCAAAGCTTGCCAGGTCCACGCAGATTTCATACATCAACCATCCGAGTTCCTGCATCCAACGGTGGCATCCTGGCCATTCGAAGCATGGGGAATGGATATCATTGGTCCAATCACCCCGCCTTCATCCAGAAGACACCGCTTCATACTCGCAATCACAGATTACTTCTCCAAATGGGCGGAGGCTGTACCGCTTTCAGAGGTGAAGACATCCAACGTGATCAGCTTCCTCAAGCATCACGTTATATACCGCTTTGGACTGCCCCGAAGGATCATCCACGATAATGGTCCGCAGTTCGCAAGCTACGCCTTCTATCGGTTCTGCGACAAACACCGAATACAGAACGTTGCTTCAACGCCATACAACCCGGTGGCTAATGGTCTAGCTGAAGCATTCAACAAGACCATAATCAAGCTGCTCAAGAAGTTCATATCATCAAACAAATGCGACTGGAAAGAAAAGCTTGGCGAATGCTTATGGGCGTACCGCACTACAGTCCGGACGGCAACTGGGAATACACCATTCTCTTTGGTGTATGGAAGTGAGACAGTTCTCCCGTTAGAGACTCAAATCCTCTCACTCCGCGTCGCCCTCACTCACCAATTGACGGTGGATGATAATTACCGTCGCCGCTTGCAAGAATTAGAGGCCCTAGATGAGAAACGCCTGTTAGCTCAACAAAGAATCGAGCTTTATCAAGCACGTATCTCTGGAGCCTTCAACAAGAAGGTTAAACTCAGAACATATCAAGTCAGCGATCTCGTTTTGGCAGTTCGGAGACCGATGGTTATGACTCACAAATTGCCGGCAAATTCCAGCCA
Source organism: Iris pallida (assembly GCA_029216955.1). NCBI lineage: Eukaryota > Viridiplantae > Streptophyta > Magnoliopsida > Asparagales > Iridaceae > Iris > Iris pallida. The sequence goes on from JANAVB010028609.1 coordinate 18,432, forward strand.
AAGTGGGAAGGCCCGTTCATCATTGAGGCCGTATTTTCCAATAGAGCGTACCGCCTTGCAAAACAAAATAGAGACCTGCTCATGATGCCCATCAACGACAAGTTTCTGAAGAAATATTATGTCTAAACGACATTCTCCAGATTGTAAGTCATGTAGCCTCTGGTATCGCTGAACCTACATTCTGACATACCCTCCAAAATCTCTCAGATTGTAAGTCATGTACCCTCTGGTGCCGCTGAACCTACACTCTGACCTCCAAAAATATCAAAACTTCCTAAGACTGTAAGTCATGTACCCATTGGTACCGCTGAACTTACGCTCAGGTCCCTCCTATCAATATCTCGTTAAGTTATGTATCCGCTGGTACCGCTGAACTTACACTCCAAACCACTCTAAGTGGAGTCGTATCGCATCTTCCGGGCCATAAGTCATGTATGATCATACCTCTGAACTTCCACCCTAAATGCTTTCCTTCACCTAGGGGTTTATCCCAAAATCTATTACTCGCACCACCAGTGCACAAAAAGAGTAATAGGTCCACAAAATTTCGGGAACAACCACGTCGATGTTACCTCTGAGTTGTCTCCTCCTCCCTCAAAAAACAAACCACCCCGTATGTAGAACTTCCACGTCCTCATTACCTCTGAGTCGTTCTACGTATCCTGCATTTCAGAAATAACCACGTCGATGTTACCTCTGAGTTGTTTTCCCTTCCATCAAAAAACAAACTGCCCCCTATATAGAACTTCTACGTCCTCATTACCTCTAGTCGTTCTACATATACTTCATTAAGCTCACCCCTACCACGTCCTCATTACCTCTGAGTAGGAACGCTTTATTATAAACCTTCATATTTACCACGTCCTCATTACCTCTGAGTAAATGTGTCGGTCTTCTCACGACTTATTATCTGTACCCGAAACTAGGGTATGCCAAGGATAATAGGCCCACAAATGTCCTCTGTTGACCAAAAATGCTGTACTATATCTTTTAGTATACGCCTCTGTTCCCATCAATACATGCCTTTGGAGCCCAGCTGTTCCAAGGCATTCTTTCGCCCAGAACTTCTGTGTCCACCTCATCACGGAATCATTCTAGGCTTCTCTGTCAAACTTATTATCCATACCTAAAACCAAGGTACGCAAAGGGTAATAGGTCCACCAAAAAGTTCCCCAGCGGGACAAGTATCGCAATGCCACAAATGAAGAATGATGTAAATATACTCATTTATTCAAAAATCAAAGAGTATTACATTACTCGGGACTACGTCCCCACCGAAAAGAAAATACAAAAAAGAAAAGAAAAAAAGAAAAAACCCGATCAGGGTTCGGCAACGCACAACTCGCAGAGACGGTCTTTCAGCTTGACCATTGCTCGTTCAATCCGTAGGCTGGCCCGACGCTCAGCTTCCTGATTCAACCTCTCGGCATCTTTCAGATGGGCATGAGCCTGCCATCCGGCGTCAAGCTTCTTCAGTGCTAACTCCAAGCCATCAGAAGCCCGGGTGACCCGGCCGACTTCCTGGGAAATTAACTCCGTATCCTGGCGACAGGTCTGGAGTTCAGTTTCCAAAGAAGCCAATTTCCTCTGAAGCTGGAGGATTTGCTCCTTGGTGTCAGCTATCTCCCGGGAGACGGCTTCTTCCCTGATCATGCACTCCTCCCTTCTTCGGCTTAAATGATCATACTGTACAGACAAGGCCCGAAGATCCTGCTCCAGAGTCGGATTGGTCGTCTCTCGTGTTGTCCTCACCTTTTCCAAGGCTGTCATGAGGAAGGTGCGCTCCTGATCAATCACTGAAGGCATATCAACCTGCCTCAGTCCTTGGAACTGAGTCACAAGCTGTTCAGCTTCTAGTAACCTGGGCTCTAGAAGATCGACCATCCCTATCCCACCAGGAAGAGTCCTAAGCAGCTCAATCTGGCCCCGAGCACACCTGCGGGCCAGCGCAAAAGAAGTTCCTTTCTCCACAGCAGCTTCGACTCCTCACCTGAGATGGCGGTAGAAACTATCAACCACGTCCTTCGTCGCTTCATCCAGAATTTCTGAAGAGGACGGTGTCAGAGGAAGAGTGGCCGATAGGGTTGAAGCTGGCTGCAAAGAAGACGCCCCAGAACTCGAAGCCCCCGCCACTAAGAAGATGAGTCCCGAGCGGTAGGACGCTTGCAGGGCAGCCATTTCTTCCTCCGCAACCCGAACGAGATGAAAACTGGGCAAGGTGGATAGGTCGATCTCGGAGCCGGAGTCACACGAATCATAGAGGAGAAAGGGACTAGGTCTCCCCGCCCTGGCACCGACATCATGTCGCCCCCAGAGCCCGATGCAACGACAGGCTCTTCGGTAAAAGTAGGAGGAGGAGGCACATCTGCTTCCACCATGTCTCCGCGATTGTCTCCTCCCTCAATAATGCCTATCATCGGAAGCGAGGGAACATGACCTGTATGCCCGGGGCAATCATTGATCAGCTTAACCCGAAGGATATGGTGATAGAGCGTATAAGCCTCCTCACTAGTCATAAATTGACACAGCTTACCAAGAGAGGGTTGCCGGAGCGGAAGCTCACTCATAGCCGCCGTGTTCTTCTCAACGGCGACAATTGAGTCAGACGCAACGGCGTCCCCTGCTCCAGTGCCAGCATCCGCCGGCTGGACTTCAGTCGGGTCAGGATTCGATTCAACAGGACCCCCGGTGCCCCAACCTGAGTCGTCAACAACTGAGGAAACCCCAACCGCCTCAGGACGAGATACGTCAAAATCAGCATCAATCGACTGAGGGTCAGTAGCCTCAGCGATTGGCTCAGAAGGACCCACATTACCCGGAGGCGAGACACCAGCGGCCGGGGGATCCTCAAGAACGGAAGATAGAGCTGGAGCAGAGATTATCTCGACAGACATATCGTCGATCAAATCTGCCACAGCCGGATTAGCTCCCGAGATGGAATCCGACTCGGGGGAGCTTATTTCTCTTGACGCCTACAAGGAAAAGGGAAATCATCAGTTTACAAAGAAGAAAAAAAGACTGAAAAGAGATGGTAGTAACTCGATTTACCTTCGAGACAGCGTCGACGTCTTCGACCGGCTCCCCTATAAGCAGCCGGTGGCGCCTAAACACTGTCCGTTTCTTGGAAAAAGTAACACCGCCAACTTGCCTACTACGCTTCTGAACAGGACCAGGCTCGGTAGGAGGCTGATCTTCCATCGGGTAATCGACAGAAGGCGGAGGCAAAGCCTCGCTGTCATCGGCAGAAGGCAGAGGCAAAGTCTCGCTGTCATCCGCTTAGTCAACAGACTCCGAGTCCGACACTTAAACCGTGTTCCCCTTCCTCTTCCTGGTCCTCGCCCTCTTCGGCTTTTCCACCAAGCCAGTACCAACGATAAAGCTGGTACTCGGGTCAAAACCATGGGGCGGCTTATTACCCGTGACATGGTATAACGCTGCCATATACAAAATCTGCCACGACGCATTAGCATCAGGCACAGAAAAGCTCGCCCGGGTATGCACCGTGTCATAATAATGCCATGCCCAGATACCATCCAGAACACTACCTTCGAAGCCGAGGCAGGGACTGGGGCTTTCCAAGAACAGCTGACTGTACCCAAACTGCCGAGAGAAGCGGCTGGGTAAGTATGGCTCCAAATAGACGTTATTCCGGATACGGTACACCAAATGAGCATGGCGGATTTTGCGCAGCCAGAGAAGCATCTTATCAGACAAGAAGTGAGGCTCCCCAGTACCATCAATATGTACGTTCCGCACTTCTTCTTTAGTGAAATGAGGGACAGATACGAAAAAACTGTAACTGTCCACCCTCGCCAGACCTATTCGGCAAGTTGCCATGGTTTGGAACTCCCAAGACACGTGGCGATATTGGAAGATGAAGGCGTCGTCAGACATAACACCGTCTTCTGAGCCAGGTCTCATCAGCCACTGGCAATGCATCAACAGCCACCCCATCAGATAATGATAGGGTAACTCCACCCATTCGAAGTCTTTCGTCAGGTCACGGGCGATAACCTTGGACGAAAAGACACGGAGGCCACGGTGTATGCTGCACACCATGGCCGGAAGAAGAGACAGTCTGGCCCCAAGGACCAGCTTCACAGCGGGGAGGATGAAGTTACGACTGATTCTATCAATAGAACCAGCCCCTCCCGAGACCACGCAGTTGCGCAGCCACACCATCAAGTACCCGGCCAAGATAGCCTTAGGGGACATCGGTCGGGTGTCCTGGTAAAAGTAAGAAAAAGAGTCATCTTGACTCCCGAATCTGTCGCCAGTGGTCTTCGATCTTTTAGCAGTCGACACCAGATTCCACACTGCTTCTTCGGTGCTAGGATTTCGGGGAGAAACCCGACCGGAGGTGCCTAGCATAAAAAGATAACCGAGCCAGGCCCTGGTATGCGGAAGGTTCCCCTCTGAGCTTTCGTCCTTCTTTTTAGATATTTGCTGGCAGGTACTATAGTGATATAGTAGCTCCTGGTAGACGGCCGTGCAGCCCGGGAACCGGCGCTCCAGCTCACCGAATTCTTCGTTCGTAGGGGTGTATGCCTCAAAAGCTTCATTTCCCCAAGGCAGCTTGGAGACGTCGTACATTTCATGGAGGGCGAGTCCTATCTCCCCTCCAGGCGTAAAAAAGGTCCCAGTCCGGCAGTTATACATCTCAAAGAGGGCCAGGAACAATTTCTTATTAATGGGCAGCCCATAGCAGGTGCCCCGGATGGCGTAGTAGAGGCCAATATGGCGTAAGGTGCCTTCATATGTCCGCAGGATCTAGGTGGTCAGATTGGTCTATGAGGGGATGGGGTTTATCCAGCTCGGCAATCCCAATCGACCAACAGGGTAGGATCCCTTCTGTGGAAGCTGATTTAGGAAGGTGTCAGCTTGAGAGAACTTAAAGTTGGGGCCCTGAGTATTCAAGAAAGCACCCGGAGCCAATCCCATCACATAGCAACTGATCGATGTTCTGGAAGCAGCCGCCGACCCCATTTTCCTGTTGAAATGGATATCTCCTACAAACATCCCCGATTTGCCCGGAGTCAAGAAGACCGCCATTTTTCGATCCATCGGTAACATATTAAACCAGGACATCGGGAAGTGACGCTCCATCTGGGGAATATGGATCTCCAACCCATCAGAAGAGAAATCCCAATTCTCGGTTATGTCCAAAGCGCTAGAGTTCTTCACGGTCAAGGCGTCCCCGAAGAGGAAGGCAGGCTTCAGGTATTTGCCTCCCAACTGCCCAGAGTTCATCATACCCAAGAGAAAATAGAAGGATTGGTTTTTGATTTCCCTCAGTCTCTCCTCGGGTTCATCCTTGGAAGATTGCTTCGCAACATACTCGACCAGTTGGTCAAACCTTACGCCTAGGGCAGATTGAGCTCGGCCCACCAGAAGTTCTCCTGCAAGATTAACTGGCAAATCCACTAAAAAAAGGAGGAATAGAAGAAACAAAGTCAGAAGATGGCCAGAAAACAGTTTTAAAAATATAGCTCATGCGGCTCTATTATGACGGATCCTCATGCGGCCCAGTTTAAAGGAGCTTATGCGGCTCTATTTTAACTAATCCTTATGCGGATCAGTTTTAACGGAGTTCATGCGGCCCGGTTTAAAGGAGCTTATGCGGCTCGATTTTAATGGGGCTCATGCGGTTCAGTTTTAATGGAGCTTATGCGGCTCTGTTTTAACGAGTCCTCATGCGGCTCCGTTTTAAAGGAGTTCATGCGGCTCAGTTTTAATGGGTCCCTATATGGGTCAGTTTTAGGGGAGTCCATGCGCATCTGATTCTGAGGGTGCTTATGCGGTTCGATCATGAAGCGACTCTCATGCGGCTCGGACATAGGGTACACCCCATGCGGCTCGGACGTGAGGAGTTCATGCGGTCCATGATACAGCATATGCAGTTTCCTTGCATTGAACCTTGGACAGTTCAATAAGGAAGAGCACATCAACTACAAAAGACGAAGGCTTGTGCATAAAACATGCAACAGAGCCATTGTTCGAAGTCATGCAGTTCGTTCCAACAGTCTTACCCATGATCGCAGGATGAGCGTCAGGATGCACGGTGACAGTCGCGGCCAACGAAAAGGCAGCGCCCTTTTCCTTTGCTGCAGCGCTCGAAGAAGTCTTGGGAGCCATTGATGATCAGACAAAAGAACAGCAACTTAGGGCAAGAGAGCTCGAAGAAAGAAGAAAGTAAGGAACCCCTCTCTCCTAAACTGCTCCTATTTATAGGCTACAGAGAGCGTACAAATCAGAGAACGCTTCGTATTACGTGCTGCCTAGAAAACGAAACCGTCTCTTGGGTATTACTCCTAAATCATAAAGATTTAAGGCTAACCCTTGGGATCCTGCACCAAAAAGGCGGCTTCAGAATCAAAGCAAATCCAAGGTAATTAATGAGACGTCTACGTGGCACGAGACAAACAGTCGGGTCAGAAGAGTTTATGCGGACAGAGACGTCTATGCGGCTAGACAAGGCCATACGACTAGAGAAATCTATGCGGCACGAAGGACTTATGGCCATGCTTCTTAGTCAAAGTATTTCAATTTTTAAAATTGAAAACTTTGAAGGGGGTCATGTAGAAGCATGGAAATGAACAGGAAAATTCATGCGGCTCAAAAGCCCTTCAGAGCTTCATGCGGCTCCAAAATGCTCCTCAGAGCTTCATGCGGCTCAAAAGCCCTTCAGAGCTTCATGCGGCTCAAAAATCCCTCAGAGCCTCATGCGGCTCAAAGATCCCATAGAGCTTCATGCGGCTCAAAAGTTTCCTGTGGGGCCACGTGGTCTTATGCGGTTCGAGATAGGTCCTTCACAAACTGGCCATAATTACTAGCTCATTAAATGCTCTGACAGGCTCTGACACGGAGAGTTGACAGCCATGATGAAAAAGTGGAATGATGACTCTGACATGATGGCAGGCTCCTCGGAAAGACAAGAAAATCTTCGACTGTTGGCACAAATCCACCAACTCCGAAGATTGCCATGCGGATCGCCTGAAGGACGCTTATGCGGATGGATTATGAGGCCACCCTCATGCGGCTGGATTATGAGGCCACCCTCATGCGGCTGGGTTATGAGATCACTCTCATGCGGCTGGGTTAAGAGATCACTCTCATGCGGCTGGGTTAAGAGATCACCCTCATGCGGCTGGGTTATGAGATTACCCTCATGCAGCTGGGTTATAAGAACACCCTCATGCGGCTGGGTTATGAGATCACCCTCATGCGGCTGGGTTATGAGATCACCCTCATGCGGCTCGATTATGAAGACACCTTCATGCGGCTTGGTTATGAGGTCATCCTTATGCGGCTCGATTATGAGGACATCCTTATGCGGTTCGGTTGTGAGGCCATCCTTATACAGTCTGTCAAAGACAAAGCAGTTATGACACGTGGCTGGCAGCAATCGAATCCCAGCAATTCGAATTTGATATAGGAGATACGTGACAAGAATTGATCAAATCTTAATAGATTAGATTTGATGCAATCAATTCAAACCGTCCAGATTTGGTCAAATCTCGATAAACCGGATTTAGTGCAATCAACATAATGGTCGAATCTCGATAATTTGGATTGATTGCAATCAACACAATTGCTCAATCATGACTAGCCAAATTTGTTACAATTAACATAATGGCCGAGATATAATGCAATCTTAACAAGCTAAGATTTGTGGCATTCAAAATGCCACGTGGCTACCCATTCCACTCCTATAAATAACAAGGTGCCATTCCCTTGTGAAGGGAGCATACAAAAAGAGAAGCACAAGAAGAGGAAGATAAAAAACACACAGACAGAGAGCATAGACGGAGAAGAGAAGAGCAAGGTGCCATTCCCTTGTTACTCTGAGCAATCCCCTCCCGAGCAAGAGCATTTCTTCCCCGGAGTCGAAGCAGCGTTCGATCGTCCAAGGAGTAAGGCAGAGTCGATATCACTTTCTCGAGTAAGGTTGATATCACTTTCCCGAGCCTCTATCGTCACCCCCCAGAATAAAAAATAAACAATTATACTTAGATTGCTTTTCCTAGGTTTTAGTCCTAGGCTCTCTATTGTACAAGCGAGTTTGTAATTGCGAATCAAAGTATAGTCCTCCCATAAAAGTGTTCTATACTTTTGATAATCAATGGCAAATAGTATTGTAGAAAAGGACTCGAAGGTTTGGCTTAATACTTCTTGCCCACCAATTCCAGGTTCAAACTATTTTTTTTCTTCTGTAATAGCTTATAAACATCTCTCGGAATGAAAAATGCCTTAAGAAAAATAGGGTTGAACAATTGATTCAATCTCAAAAAGGGGCACTTGATAGATACATAATTAAAAAAAACCTTGATAGAACATTGTCATGACCCGCACCCAGTGTAGGGCACGAGAAGTGGGTACGTCCAGCCTACGCCGCAGTGTCGGCGGTAGAACATTGTTCTAGGTCACAATTAAAATCTAAATACATTATGATATACTCTCCGTACGGAGGACAATCACAGCATGATACAACTCAATCACCAAAACTAGAAGTAGCACGATAAGATAACTATGAATCCACAAGAGAAGTACAACAGAGAGAAATAAATCTCGGTGTTATCAACACCAACTCAAACAAGCATAAAATAAATACAACTAAAGACAACTAAAAATAATGTAAGAAAAACTCTAGCCATCTACTCCAACCTCTACTGTGTCTCCTCTAGGCTAGCAGGTAACCTCCAAGCTATCTGTAAAATTTATCAACAGGTCCAGTCAGAACAGGAGCGAGCACAATACATCTCACGCAGTTCATATCATGGCAGGAAATGTAAACATACTATAAAGTAAGATACATAAAACGCTGAGAATGTACATGCAATAAAAGAGAGAGATTTGTAAGTAAATAGCTACTATAAGTAGAGAACTAATAGTGGCTAGTGATGTAGAGTACAAGGTAGACATGTGAACGACTTAAATTTATACATGATTACACTACAAAGTTTATACATGACTACACTACTTTGGAATTGTTCACATGACTGCTTCTACTCCCCCGTACCCCAATCAATACACAAGGATCTAGACAAGTTATGTTGTTATACATTACTTTACATGGGGGCTCATAAATGAGTGTACGTAAAGTTATACATGCGGGCTCAGTGAATCATGAGAGTCCATGATTCACATGAGTATACATGTATGGTGAAAGCATAGGAGTACATGGTGAAAGTGAAACGCACATAACAAGACGTACCCGATGCTCCCGAGGGGGATAACATCTCAAATAGGGATCCATATAGTACCAATCCGTGATAATGTTGTGACAGCATCAAGTAAAGTAATCTAGGGCAAGAATATAAATCCTAGCAAGTATGAAACGGTCAGAGAATGTACTCGCCTGATAACCCAAGATGCTGATAAGTGTAAGGTCCAAACTGGAGTCACAGAGTCCTATTTAGAACAATCACATGTTACAAAGTGTCTAACATGAAACAAGAGTAATCTACAATATGTTCTAAGTAATTCTAGGTCCTTCTAGGTCAAAGTCAACCCTTGGTCAACTCTGGTCAACAATCTAGTCAAACTAGTTCACCTCTAACCAAATGGGTCATACAAGGTCCCACAAAGTCAACTAGGTCAAACTAAGTCAATGGTTGGCTTACAGTTGACTTTTGGTCAACTGGTCAACCTTGGTCAAATGGGATCAAATCTAGTCTAAGTATTAAAATATAAAGTTGTACTAATTCCGAAATACGGACAAAATAAGAATTATATATATACTAAGGGTGACACTTAGAGAAAATATCTATAAACATTGTCGGATGATAAAACAAATATCACCAACTTGTCCAGAAGGGTCATATTAGCTAGGATAGCTTGTCCATAAGTCAAGTTTGGACACAGTGGCAAAAATGTAATTTTGGGCCAAAATGATGTCCACCGTTGGACCCACTTTGTACCGAAAATCGTGTCAGGGTCAATGGTCTCTAAAGTCGTCAAACTACATGTCTACGGATTTATTTTGACGAGACGATTCCAACGGTATGTCCAATTTTGGATTCCGTGGACCCGAACTCACAATAGTCCGTTGACCCGGATATTAAAATCCAATTTGCACGGAAATGCGTGTCGGAGCCAATATCCTCAAAACTCAACAAATTATATGTCAACGAGTCCAGAATGACGATACGAACTCAACGGTATATCCGAAATTGGGATTCCGATGAGTCGGCGTCAAAAAGTCCCGTTGACCCGGACTGTGGGGCCTGTCTTGCACCGAAATGCATGCCAGGACCCACGTCCTCCAAATCTAACAAACTTTATATGAAAACGTGCTAGAACGACGCCACGAGTCTAGTGGCGGTGTCAGAATTAGAATCCAGAGTCCCGGGTTCAAAAGTGAAATTTTACAAGTTTGGAATTACGAATTCGGACGGCCAACTTTGGCGTCAAATTCAACCAATCAAACGTATTTATAATGAAACGAAAGTGGAGGGGTAGGAAGATGGTTATACCAGCTGTACACCGGAACTGACGGCACACAAAACGGAGTTGCGACGACGGAGATATAAGTCCACGAAGTTGGCTCCGTAAAACTGTACAAAATATACACAATTTAAAGTGTCAACTTGGTGGCCGGTTTTGATGTATCAAACGACATAATTAACAGACGAAACCTGACAGACGTGGAGAGGAATATACCAAGATTGTGACGGAGGAGACGTATTGCCGATCCAACGGTCGAATCGTCCGAGAAAACGTGCACAAAGTCGCTGCGACGGAGCGCGAATTCTGGAATTTCCCGCGCGCGTCACGGCGGGATCCCGTGCAAAATGCACGAATCGCCTCGACGGCGCATCCTGGAGGACGGTGGCCGCCACGGGGTGGTCGCAGGAGGGTGCGCACGCTGGGGGGGCTTGCCGGCGGTGGCTCCGGAGCTGCTGCCCGCAGCTACTGCTGCTTGGTGCAGCTACACTGCAGCTGCTGCTGCGCTGCATGCTGCACTGCTGCTGCTCCTCGCAGCAGCTGCTGCTCGCAGCTGCCATGGCTGGCCGGAGGGAGGCTGAAAGGAGGAGAGGGGAGGGGGCTATGGAGGTGGTGATGGTGGTGATATTAATGGTGGTGGTGGTAGTAGTGGTTTTAAAAAGAAGAAGAAGAAGAACATGAAGAAGAAGAAGTAGAAGTGAAGAAGTGATGGGGGGTGCTTGCTGTCGGGTGAGAGGGAGTGGGGAAGGTCGGCTGAGAGAGGAGGGTGAGGTGTGTGGCTGTGTGTGTTTGTAAAGAGAGAAAGAGAGTGATATATATATAATATATATATATATATATATATATATATATATATATGTATCATATATATATATACATATATATATATATATATATATATATATATATATATATATCTATATATATATATCACTCTCTTTCTCTCTTTACAAACACACACAGCCACACACCTCACCCTCCTCTCTCAGCCGCCTTACTCCCACTCCCCTCACCACGCCACACCCCCATCACTTCTTCACTTCTACTTCTTCTTCTTCATGTTCTTCTTCTTCTTCTTCTTTCTAAAACCACTACTACCACCACCACCATTAATATCACCACCATCACCACCTCCATAGCCGCCACCTCCCCTCTCCTCCTTTCACCATCCCCTCCGGCCAGCCATGGCAGCTGCGATCAGCAGCTGCTGCGAGGAGCAGCAGCAGTGCTCATGCAGCGCAGCAGCTGCAGTGTAGCTGCACCACAGCAGTAGCTGCGGGCAGCAGCTCCGGAGCCACCGCCGGCAAGCCCCCCAGCCGTGCGCACCCTCCTGCGACCACCCCGTGGCGGCCACCGTCCTCCAGGATGCGCCGTCGAGGCGATTCGTGCATTTTGCACGGATCCCGCCTGACGCGCGCGGGAAATTCCCAGAATTCGCGCTCCGTCGCAGCGACTTGTGCACGTTTCTCGGACGATTCGACCGTTGGATCGGCAATACGTCTCCTCCGTCACAATCTTGGTATATTCCTCTCCACGTCTGTCAGGTTTCGTCTGTTACTTATGTCGTTTGATACTCAAACCGGCCACCAAGTTGACACTTTAAATTGTGTCTATTTTGTACAGTTTTACGGAGCCAACTTCGTGGACTTATCTCTCCGTCGTCGCCACCTCCGTTTTGTGTGCCGTCAGTTCCGGTACACTGGTATAACCATCTTCCTACCCCTCCACTTTCGTTTCATTATAAATACGTTTTATTGGTTGAATTTGACGCCAAAGTTGGCCGTCCGAATTCGTAATTCCAAACTTGTAAATTTCACTTTTGACCCCGGGACTCTGGATTCTAATTCTGACACCGCCACTAACTCGTGGCGTCGTTCTAGCACGTTTTCATATAAAGTTTGTTAGATTTGGAGGACGTGGGTCCTGGCATGCATTTCGGTGCAAGCAGGCCCCCAGTCCGGGTCAACGACTTTTTGACGCCGACTCATCGGAATCCCAATTCGGATATACCCGTTGAGTTCGTATCGTCATTCTGGACTCGTTGACATTAATTGTTGGTTTTGTGAGGATATTGGCTCCGACACGCATTTCCGTGCAAATTGGATTTTAATATCCGGTCAACGGACTATTGTGAGTTCGGGTCCACGGAATCCAAAATTGGACATACCGTTGGAATCGTCTCGTCAAAATAAATCCGTAACATGTAGTTTGCGACTTTAAGAGACCATTGACCCTGACACGATTTTCGGTACAAAGTGGTCCACGGTGGACATCATTTTGGCCCAAAATTAATTTTTGCCACTGTTCCAAACTTGACTTATGGACAAGCTATCCTAGCTAATATGACCCTCTGGACAAGTGGTGATATTTGTTTTATCATCCGACAATGTTTATAGATATTTTCTCTAAGTGTCACCTTAGTAATATATAATTCTTATTTTGTCCGTATTTCGGAATTAGTACAACTTTATATTTTAACTTAGACTAGATTTGATCCCATTTGACCAGGTTGACCAGTTGACCAAAGTCAACTGTAAGCCACCATTGACTTAGTTTGACCTAGTTGACTTGTGGGACCTTGTATGACCCATTTGGTTAGAGGTGACTAGTTTGACTAGATTGTTGACCAGAGTTGACCAAGGTTTGACTTTGACCTAAAGGACCTAGAATTACTTAGAACATATTGTAGATTACTCTTGTTTCATGTTAGACACTTTGTAACATGTGATTGTTCTAAATAGGACTCTGTGACTCCAGTTTGGACCTTACACTTATCAGCATCTTGGGTTATCAGGCGAGTACATTCTCTGACCGTTTCATACTTGCTAGGATTTATATTCTTGCCTAGATTACTTTACTTGATGCTGTCACAACATTATCACGGATTGGTACTATATGGATCCCTATTTGAGATGTTATCCCCCTCGGGAGCATCGGGTACGTCTTGTTATGCGTTTCACTTTCACATGTACTCCTATGCTTTCACCATACATGTATACTCATGTGAATCATGGACTCTCATGATTCCTGAGCCCGCATGGATACTTTACGTACACTCATTTATGAGCCCCCATGTAAAGTAATGTATAACATAACTTGTCTAGATCCTTGTGTATTGATTGGGGTACGGGGGAGTAGAAGCAGTCATTGAACAATTCCAAAGTAGTGTAGTCATGTATAAACTTTGTAGTGTAATCATGTATAAATTAAGTCGTTCACATGTCTACCTTGTACTCTACATCACTAGCCACTATTAGTTCTCTACTTATAGTAGCTATTTACTTACAATCTCTCTCTTTTATTGCATGTACATTCTCAGCGTTTTATGTATCTTACTTTATAGTATGTTTACATTTCCTGCCATGATATGAACTGCGTGAGATGTATGTGCTCGCTCCTGTTCTGACTGGACCTGTTGATAAATTTTACAGATAGCTTGGAGGTTACCTGCTAGCCTAGAGGAACACATAGAGGTTGGAGTAGATGGCTAGAGTTTTTCTTACATTATTTTTAGTTGTCTTTAGTTGTATTTATTTTATGCTTGTTTGAGTTGGTGTTGATAACACCGAGATTTATTTCTCTCTGTTGTACTTCTCTTGTGGATTCATAGTTATCTTATCGTGCTACTTCTAGTTTTGGTGATTGAGTTGTATCATGCTGTGATTGTCCCCCGTACGGAGTATATCATAATGTATTTAGATTTTAATTGTGACCTAGAACAATGTTCTACCGCCGACACTGCGCGTAGGCTGGACGTACCCACTTCTCGTGCCCTACACTGGGTGCGGGTCATGACAATGTTCTATCAAGGTTTTTTTTAATTATGTATCTATCAAGTGCCCCTTTTTGAGATTGATCAATTGTTCAACCCTATTTTTCTTAAGGCATTTTTCATTCCGAGAGATGTTTATAGCTATTACAGAAGAAAAAAATAGTTTGAACCTGGAATTGGTGGGCAAGAAGTATTAAGCCAAACCTTCGAGTCCTTTTCTAAATACTATTTGCCATTGATTATCAAAAGTATAGAACACTTTTATGGGAGGACTATACTTTGATTCGCAATTACAAACTCGCTTGTACAATAGAGACCTAGGACTAAACCTAGGAAAAGCAATCTAAGTATAATTGTTTATTTTTTTTCTGGGGGGTGACGATAGAGGCTCGGAAAGTGATATCAACCTTACTCGAGAAAGTGATATCGACTCTGCCTTACTCCTTGGACGATCGAACGCTGCTTCGACTCCGGGGAAGAAATGCTCTTGCTCGGAGGGATTGCTCAGAGTAACAAGGGAATGGCACCTTGCTCTTCTCTTCTCCGTCTATGCTCTCTGTCTGTGTGTTTTTATCTTCCTCTTCTTGTGCTTCCTTTTTGTATGCTCCCTTCACAAGGGAATGGCACCTTGTTATTTATAGGAGTGGAATGGGTAGCCACGTGGCATTTTGAATGCCACAAATCTTAGCTTGTTAAGATTGCTTATATCTCGCCATTATGTTAATTGTAACAAATTTGGCTAGTCATGATTGAGCAATTGTGTTGATTGCAATCAATCCAAATTATCGAGATTCGACCATTATGTTGATTGCACTAAATCCGGTTTATCGAGATTTGACCAAATCTGGACGGTTTGAATTGATTGCATCAAATCTAATCTATTAAGATTTGATCAATTCTTGTCACGTATCCCTATATCAAATTCGAATTGCTGGGATTCGATTGCTGCCAGCCACGTGTCATAACTGCTTTGTCTTTGACAGACTGTATAAGGATGGCCTCACAACCGAACCGCATAAGGATGTCCTCATAATCGAGCCGCATAAGGATGACCTCATAACCAAGCCGCATGAAGGTGTCTTCATAATCGAGCCGCATGAGGGTGATCTCATAACCCGCCGCATGAGGGTGATCTCATAACCCAGCCGCATGAGGGTGTTCTATAACCCAGCTGCATGAGGGTAATCTCATAACCCAGCCGCATGAGGGTGATCTCTTAACCCAGCCGCATGAGAGTGATCTCTTAACCCAGCCGCATGAGAGTGATCTCATAACCCACCGCATGAGGGTGGCCTCATAATCCAGCCGCATGAGGGTGGCCTCATAATCCATCCGCATAAGCGTCCTTCAGGCGATCCGCATGGCAATCTTCGGAGTTGGTGGATTTGTGCCAACAGTCGAAGATTTCTTGTCTTTCCGAGGAGCCTGCCATCATGTCAGAGTCATCATTCCACTTTTTCATCATGGCTGTCAACTCTCCGTGTCAGAGCTGTCAGAGCATTTAATGATCTAGTAATTATGGCCAGTTTGTGAAGGACCTATCTCGAACCGCATAAGACCACGTGGCCCCACAGGAAACTTTTGAGCCGCATGAAGCTCTATGGGATCTTTGAGCCGCATGAGGCTCTGAGGGATTTTTGAGCCGCATGAAGCTCTGAAGGGCTTTTGAGCCGCATGAATGAGCTCTGCATTTTTGGAGCCGCATGAAGCTCTGAAGGGCTTTTGAGCCGCATGAATTTTCCTGTTCATTTCCATGCTTCTACATGACCCCCTTCAAAGTTTTCAATTTTAAAATTGAAATACTTTGACTAAGAAGCATGGCCATAAGTCCTTCGTGCCGCATAGATTTCTCTAGTCGTATGGCCTTGTCTAGCCGCATACGTCTCTGTCCGCATAAACTCTTCTGACCGACTGTTTGTCTCGTGCCACGTAGACGTCTCATTAATTACCTTGGATTTGCTTTGATTCTGAAGCCGCCTTTTTGGTGCAGGATCCCAAGGTTAGCCTTAAATCTTTATGATTTAGGAGTAATACCCAAGAGACGGTTTCGTTTTCTAGGCAGCACGTATACGAAGCGTTCTCTGATTTGTACGCTCTCTGTAGCCTATAAATAGGAGCAGGTTTAGGAGAGAGGGGTTCCTTACTTTCTTCTTTCTTCGAGCTCTCTTGCCCTAAGTTGCTGTTCTTTGTCTGATCATCAATGGCTCCCAAGACTTCTTCGAGCGCTGCAGCAAAGAAAAGGGCGCTGCCTTTTCGTTGGCCGCGACTGTCACCGTGCATCCTGCGCTCATCCTGCGATCATGGGTAAGACTGTTGGAACGAACTGCATGACTTCGAACAATGGCTCTGTTGCATGTTTTTGCACAAGCCTTCGTCTTTTGTAGTTGATGTGCTCTTCCTTATTGAACTGTCCAAGGTTCAATGCAAGGAAACGCATTGCTGTATCATGGACCGCATGAACTCCTCACGTCCGAGCCGCATGGGGTGTACCCTATGTCCGGCCGCATGAGAGTCGCTTCATGATCGAACCGCATAAGC
>JANAVB010028610.1:0-25797 GCA_029216955.1 Iris pallida
AGCTTATTTTCAGTTGCCTTGAGTTGTATTTTGGATTACTGTATTGAGCTTTGAGATGTATTATGGGTTTGTGTATCTTAGACACTTAGACTTCTATCTGCTGTATCTCTTTTGGATTTTATTTTATCTATCTGTATTATGCTCTACCTTAGATGTGATTGAGACTGTATCCGCTATGTCACCCCCATTCGGGAAGTATAAACTGCTTAGCCTTATACTGTTAGATGCATGTGACCTAGGACAGCGTTCTACCGCCGACACTGTGGCGTAGGCTGGGCGTTGTTACGTTCTCGTACCTCACAGTGGGTGCGGGTCGTGATAATATCTCATAATCCGTTTCACAGCTTCCAGTGTTCAGCACGTGGGTTGCTCATGAAAGGACTCAGCATTCCCATGGCGAAAGCTATGTCAGGACTTGTGGGCATTAGTTGCATACATCAAACTTCGATTATGCTTGCATACTCCAGCTACCTGACGCTTTCCCCTAAATTAGGCTTCAGTTTCAGATCACACCTGTACGGCGTATCGATTCCTTGAAGATCCCGATACCCATAACGAGTGATCATTTTCTCAATATAATGAGACTGTGACAGCGCTAGTCCAGTGTCTGTCCAGATGATCTTGATCCCTAAGATCACATCAGCTTTCCCCAAGTCCTTCATACTGAACTTGCTTGAGATGAATTTCTTTGTCTCCGTGACACAGCTAATATCCGTACCTAGGATAAGCATGTCGTCTACTACAGACAAACGATCACACCTCTTCCATCAGCGAACTTCGTGTAAACATACTTGTCCGTATCGCTGACCATGTAGCCATTTGACCTTATAACTTTGTCAAATTTCTCATGCCACATCTTGGGAGCTTGTTTAAGACTGTACAAGGATTTTACCAACTTCCAGACTTTGTCTTCAAGACCCCTGATGACAAATCCCTCTGGCTGTTGCATGTAAATCTCTTCAGTCAGCTCGCCATTTAGAAAAGCCGTATTCACATCCATCTGATGTATCACCATCTTATGTATTACTGCGAGAGCAATCAACATTCTGATGGTGGTCATCCGGGCTACTGGAGCATACGTGTCAAAATAGTCAATCCCCTGCTTCTGAGAAAACCCCTTGGCTACCAACCTAGCCTTGAACTTGTCAATAGTTCGTCTGCTTTCATCTTCTTCTTGAAGATCCATTTGCATCCGATGGGTTTCGCTCCTTCAGGAAGATCAACAACACCCAAGTGTTATTTGAGGTGATGGAATCAATTTCATTGTCAATCGCCTCCTTCCAGAAAACCGCGTCTCTGGTTTTCATCGCCTCATCATAGGTAAGCGGATCTGCTTCCACATGATAGGTGACAAAGTCACTTCCGAAGTCCTTCGGCCTCCTCACTCGCTTCGTTGACGGCTCAGCGAGATTTGGTTCAACCGTTGTTTCAACAACATCTTCTTGGACCACATCTTCATTTAAGACCTGCGCACCTCTTGTTCTCCGGAACATCCGCAAGAACAATATTCTTGTGCCTTGCAAATTTGTCTTCAAATATTCTGTGTCACGAGATTCAATGATATGATTTGACTCAATATCAAGAAATCTCCGAGCATCACTCTTCTCGGCATATCCCAAGAAGATCGTCTTAGTAGTCCTTGTCCCAAGCTTCTGAATCTTCAGATCTGGAAGCTTGACATATGCCAGACACCCCCACACTCGAATGACATTCAAGTTAGGTCTGACCTTGAACCAGAGTTCATGAGGAGTAACGTCTGAATTGCATGAGGCACTCTATTTAGAATAAAAGTGGCCGTCAATACAGCTTCTCCCCAGTAGCACTTAGGAAGACCAGCAGTCAACAACATTGAGTTAATCATTTCTGTTAACGTTCTGTTCTTCCTCTCTGCTACTCCATTTGATTGAGGAGAGTACGGAGCCGTTGTCTCATTGACAATTCCATGTTCTTTGTAGAACAATACGAATTCATGAGACCTGTACTCCCCACCTCGATCACTTCTTATCCTTTTGAGTTGTTGTCCAGTCTGCCGCTCAGCTTCGGCTCTGAACTCCTTGAACTTCTCGAATGCTTCATCTTTAGCCTTCAGCAAGTAGACGAACGCATTTTGAGAAGTCATCGATGAAGGTTATGAAATACTTCATCCCGGCCTTTGTAGAGAACTGTTTGAAGTCACAGATATCGGAGTGTACCAACTCCAGAAGATCGTACTTCGATTAACCCAAGGAAAGGGTTTCCTTGTGATCTTTGTTTGAGCACAAACTTCACATTTCTCTACCTTACCCCCACACTTGGAGATAAGTCATAGACTAGACATTCTGTTTATTCGTTTACAATGAACATGTCCTAGCCTATTATGCTACAACTCAAGAGTATAAGCAGAATGAGTGACTTCATTAATCACATTAATTACATTGGACTGATTTACAAGCTAAATTTTGAACATTCCTTCGGTATAAAAAGCTTTTCCGAAATATGTTCCTTTGATAGACATCACCATCTGGCCAGCATTGATGTCCATCCTGAGGCCTGCTTTGCAGAGTAGGCCTTCTGAGATCATGTTCTTCGCGATAGCAGGTACGTGCTTCACGTCTTAAAGCGTCAGAGACTTTTCCGAAGTCAGCTTCAACACCACCGTCCCGATCCCGAGAACTTCAGCTTGTGCCTGGTTCGCCATCAAACCACTTCAGAAGTAGGTGTATAGGTGGTGAACCACTCCTTACTGGAGCATACATGGCAGGAGGCTCCAGTGTCTACCCACCAGTCAGAGTCAGTCCTTACCGCATCAACCTGTGCAATCATAGCAACAATATCAGTGATCATAGATACCTTACTAGGCTTCCCTGCTCTAATTGCTTGGTTTTTGCTTTGCACTCATTCTTAAAGTGGCCCTTCTTGCCACACTTGAAGCAAGGCATTTGAGACTTTGGCTTCTTTTTCTTGATAGAAGTTCCCTTGACTTTTAGATTGTCAGGGTCCTTCTTCTTGCTGTGGAAAGCCGCCTGCTTTCCCCTTGGTTCCTTGGTATGAACCATATTGGCGTTAGCCAATTGCTTGGACAGTGCGTCCACCTTCAGTTGAGCCCGCATCTGGTCCTCAACATAGATTTCTTGCAGGAGATCTTCAAGGGTGGTCCCCAGCTTCTTCCTATGCATGTTTGCATAGAACTTGCTCCATCCAGCGGGGAGCTTTGAGACAATCCCTCCAACAACAAACTTGTCGGAGAGGGGCATCGCCTCGTCTTCCAGCTTTTGTCGCAGTTTCAGGAACTCCTTCACCTGCGACAGCATAGACTTTTCGTCCTCAAAGAACCACTTGTGATATTTTTCAACAACAAAGATTTTACTGCGGTTCTTGTCTCTTCGTAGAGTTTTTCTAGAGACTCTCATATGTCTCTAGCGATAATCTTCTTAGAATAGGATTCTACAAGGGAATCCTCCATAGCATTCAGGATAAGCAGCCTGCAAATGCTATTTTCTCTTCTCCACTTAGCCTGAAGTTTAGTAGCCGCAGTGATTGCGGCAGACCCAGTATCTGGAACGGTAGATTCTTCCTCCAGAAGCACGTGATACGTCTCTGAGTTGAAGGGTGAGATATACCTTCCTCTTCCAGACTTGGTAATGTTCTCCATCAAACTTTTCTAACTTGCAAAAGTCAGAATTGAAGAGTGAAACATTAACGTTTTCCATCGTAGCAATAAAGCTTTGAGATTGTTAGTGTCGGGGCACAATTTTTCGATGGAAAACTGAAAAAACGAAACAATTGTAAAAACAATATTTCAAATCCACACTTCAAGGAAGGTGATTTGAATTACGAGAATCTAAAAAGATTTCGTAATCAACAGCAATCGATCGTAGTACTTCTAAAAAGAAGATACAATCAGAATTACTGGCAGCAACGAAGAAGGTGACTGACGAAAGATGGAAGAAGGCCTGCTGGAGTGAATGATCACCGTTGCTCAAAGCTTTATTCGCCCTACACGAACAGCTTCCAGGAACCAGCAAGTTCGTGAAAACTTGGAACACTCCCTCTTCTGACTCCTCGGACGGACACGAACTCCCGTGCAAAAGCAACGCTGGTGCGGCGCCTATCCTCTCTCTCTCGAAGGCTACTGGAAGATCAGAACTGTGTTAAAGAACACTTCTGAATACTCTGTTTACTTGTGCTAAACAACAATCGTAAACTTTCTGTGGTGGCTTCTCTTTCTATTCTGTATATGTACTAAGCCTTGAGAGAGAGGATGCCTTATATAGGCCCTGCAGCAACTGGTCGGTTGCCACAAAGTTAGGGACGTGGTAAAAACCACCCCGAACTTGTAGCAACTGCCCAGAACATGCAAGCACACGTTCTGCTACAAGCTGCACCAACTGTGCACACCCCGCGCTCCTTGCACTCTGCGCGACAGAGCGCGCACTGAACTGCGCACACTGCGCGCACTGAACTGCGCACACTGCGCGCACTGCGCACACTGCGCACGCTGCGCACGCAGCGCAATCAGAGCAACCTGCGCAACCCAGCACAACCCAGCGCACCTGGGCGCGCACCTGATGAGCCCAAAAAACGCCACATTACGCCTCATGAGCCCATGAGCCCGAGTCCGAGTCCGAGTCGCTAAGCCCCTATGGGGCTTAGCTCACATGGAAATAAATTTTCCAGGAGCAAAAAGCATGAATACTTTTATTGTTGATTTAGTCCTTTTCCCATTAGAAAAATAACCCACATGGCACACCCATGTGCACCTCCACACCACATGTGCATCTCTAAAGTAGGAAAGCTATTATATAGAGATACAACTCCTTTGGTCTAGCCGTTGTGGGACTAAAATTCACTTAGAAAAAGACCCAACTCCAACATTGCCATGTCAACTTCATGTTTTATTCTACATTTGCATTGGAGAAGAATTTTGAAATGAAAGTTTATCATTCCTATGTGGCAACCATTTTTTCTAAACTCACAATAGGGTTGGAGATGCTCTTAATACTTAGGTTATTGGTTTCGAATGTCTCCATTATGAAGTACCAACGCAAAACATTTTGAAGAAGGAATATATATGTACTTCTTCAGTACAACAAGTTGAACATTCTGTGAACCAGCTATATAATCCCAGGCTTTGCATGATGAAAAAACAAGAAAAGCCCCAAATGACCCAACGGTGGCCTTATTACACTATTAAACCATAAACCATATTCACTGACCACATCAACAGATTGAAGGCTTCCCCCTCTCACATTCTGCTTTTAGCAACCACCATTTCACCACTGCCATTCATTCCCAATGCATCAACACCGGTCCATTTCTCCTTGAACTGCTCTTCAGTCACCTGGACACGAAACAATTGATGTTTTTTTATTATTATGAATGGTTCACAAACAATTTAGAAATGAGTGCTTAAAAAGTTGAGAGTATACATCAATTAAAAATAACATAATAAAATCTTAGATTTTATCTAACTAGCCTATTTATATGTTTGAGCTCGTGCTTTTGAGCTAAAAAAAAAAACTCGACTCACAAGCGTCTGAGAAGTCGAGTCCGGGCCAGTTGACAAATAATTGACTAGTAAACAAACATCCTACAACTTTTAGTATTTTAGTGCAGTGACATAAACTTTTGACTTATAAGTAGCACAGAAGTTCCGGTTAAAATAGCATTTTAATCTAATTAATAATAGAAAATTATACCATAGGTCGATGGCCGAGCTATAAAAAGGCATGGTTAGTCCAGTTCAAATTTTTTTTTTTTTTTTAATTTTTAAAAAATATTTTCTTAGTCTTTTTTTTTTTTTTTTTTTTTGAAATCACACGCACACACAATTAGGAGGCTCGAACCTTGCCGGCCCCTCCGGATGTCCGCTCTAATATCACTAGACTAGAGAGCTTGGACAATATTTTCTTAGTCATGTTCTGTTCTCTTGTTTGGATTTGAGCTATGCAACAATTAAGTAATAAATAAATTTTAGAAAAATTGATATTTTAGGTTGGATGATGCTAGCATTCTCGTTTCGTTTAAGATATACTTAAAAGTTCAGTCCTTTCTAATTTTAATTTTAGATGCTAGATCTGACTCGTTGCCATGGGTGACTAACCTTTGCCCATGGCGGCGGTCGAGGAGATCCCACCCTGAACGGTCCTGAGCACCCTGTCGTAGAAGTTCGCACCGGACCACTTCTGGTGCGCGAGGGTGTCGACTCCATTGCTCCTCTCCTCCCTTTGTATCCTCTCCACGTACGCCAGCACCCCCCTCCTCGCGTAGTCCCCGCGAACGTGTCGGCCGCCAGCGCGTCGGCGTGGAACCCCGCCAGCGTTATGAACTGCCAGCAGAATCCCAGCCTCGCGATCCTCGGTATGAACTCCCTCATCTCCTCGTCGCTCATCCCCGACGCGTCCCAGTTGAACGACGGGGACAGGTTGTACGCCAGCATCCTCTGGGCCGCCGCCGCACGACGATTTCATCCCCTCGGCGAACTCCGTGCACTCGGCCAGGTCCGGGCTCGACGTCTCCATCCAAACGACATCGGCATGGTGCGCGAACGCCCGGCCCCTCACGACCGCGGCCACGACGGACCCTCGGAACCTGTAGAACCCTTCTCGGGTCCTCGGCAGGTCCCAGTCCCAGAACAGACTCTTGAGGCCTAGCCGTTCGGCTACCTCTCGTGCTTGGTCTATGGAAATGCACTTCTCGTAGCTGGATTGCTTGGACCACTCGTTGAGCCGCCTCATCTTCTCGCTCTCGGCGACGTTGAGGCGGTCGATCGCGTCCTTGACGCAGTCGGAGAAGGACTTGAGCCGCGCTAGCGACAGCCATTCGTCCTCCACGGCCTGCAGCTCGCGGCCGGCCTTGCCTGCGGCCATGGCTTCGGCCAACACGCCTGCCAGGCCTCCCCTTGAGTTGTGGATTGGTGGCACCTACGTACAATTTTACCAAGAACACAAATAAATATTTATATTGATTGAGCGGGAAAATAAATAAATATTGAGCTATATATATTCGATCAAAAAAAGAAGAAGAAGAAGCTATATATATTTCATTTCACCACCTAGAATGAACTGATGGTCCCGGGAGTCGACGTTGGTCTGGATGAGAGTGGCTGCGACTGCATCCGTCCTGGCGACAAGAACGGTCTCGACCCCCATGACATCGAACTGGAGCCGTGCGGCGACGAGGCGATTGATGTGCTCGGCGACCGACACGAGGACCTTCCCGGCCATGTGCCCGCACTTCTTCGTAACCGACGACTGGTCCTCGATGTGCACTCCCGCGGCGCCACGCTCGACGAACAGCTTGCAGAGCTTGACGGTCGCGGTGGTGCCGCCGAACCCCGTGTCGCCGTCGGCAATGATGGGCTTGAGGTAGTCAACGTAGGGAGTTCGAGACCGCTCCTCGCGGGACGCCGACATGCGTGCCTCCTGCTGCTTGCGGTCGTGGTACAGCTGAGCGAAGAAGAGTTGCTCGACCTTGTTAGGGACGGTGTCGTAGGGGTAGTCGGCGAGGTCAGGGCCCGGCTCGTTGGTGGAGGTGTGGGTCGAGGAGCACTGCCAGCCAGAGACGTAGATGGTGTCGAGGTGCTTGGCCATCATGGTGACCTGGACGGGATCGAGGGCGCCGAAGGTGCGGGATGCGGTGCCGTTGGCCTGGTGGGTCTTGAGGGTTCGCCACAGCTTCTTGGCGAGGACGTCCGAGGCGTAGGACTGGCGGAGGGTGCCGCGGAGGGACACGACATCACGGGCAGTGTAGGGGCGACGGGTGCGCTCGAACCTCCGGTCTTCCACCACGCTTCTACCTCGGCGGCCTCGGCATCGAACCGCCCTTCTTCCTCCATAATCTAAGCCATTGCAATTGAGAGGACAACTTAATTAATACTCATGCAAGAACGACACAACGGACTCATCATATGACAGTGACAATGGTGAATGATGACCTCTTTGAATGATATAATAACGCATAGTAATACAAGCAAAATATATATTACAACATCTATGACATTACTGTATTATTCTCTCTGTTACAAAAAATGATGGAAATTGAAAGCGGTGGACTCAAAAGATATACAATATAGCATGCACAAAATTTCATACGTAACTTCGGACATCTCCAAAACAAAAATTCATCTATCACTATCACTGTATCCATGCCGTGTCGTATTGTGTCTGTCGTGTTGGTTATTTGCACAGCAGCTAAACTGTGTGAAACGACATTTAGGATAGAAGGCATTTTAAGGGCACGAAGAATGGAACTAACCATTGAAGGCAGAGAAAGAGGAGGCCATGGGGATCCCTTAAGAGGTATTGTAGTATTCTTCTTCTTAGGTGCTAGAACAGAAAATGCATGTAAAAATAACGAGGTGCGCCTTCCTCCTCCCTCCCCTCCCCTCCCCTCCCCTCCCTCCCCTCCCCTTTTATACCATGGAATGGAACCCATTTCCATTAAATATTATGTTAGTCATATGGTTAATGTTTACTCAAATGTTATCCAATGGAGGAAGAAAACAAACGACAACCATTGTTATGATGTAATAAATTCTTTTGTTTAATTTAATTTGTTTATATATATGTTGTGGAATGTTGGCATCTTCACCAGGCTATAGACCTGAATGCTTCCATGACAGGAAAGCTCTTCGAACAATGGTAAGCAGGACCGATCCTGAGCTCATGGGGGTCCAGACGAACTTTTAAATAAAACTTTCATACACAATGTAAAGAAATTTAAAAACTAAAAAAAATTATAAACAAGTTTTGAACTATCTTCACTATACAAGTCTAAAGTACTGACCACTATACCACAATAACTTTATGTCTAAAAGTGTTCATGATAAATATTAGTTCTATTTGAGATACAAAATTTTAACATATTTATTTTAAACTATTTTTTTCGGCCCCTCATGATCCGTGGGTCCTTGACGGTCATCCTGGCCAACCTGGACCAGGGCCGGCCCTGATCATAAGTTAAGGCAATGACAAACTGGTTTGGAGTGCAATGGGGATCTACTTAAATTGCAATTGTGTTTTGTTTGGTTTTATTAATTGGACACAACAAACTCGCTGTTAGGCTACACATCCGATCATTTGGGAACTCATCATTCAAACCACCATTTAAACTGTTATTGCTCAGCATTATATACAATGCTATGTAGGAGGAAATAATAGGATGATTATTATTGATGAAAGACTACATATATAGGAGAGGCTAGCCTCCTCTCCTATTATTCTAAGCAATGTGGGACTAAAGCTCATTAACTCATAACTCTAATATAACACTTAACGCCCCCCCTCAAGCTGGAGCATAGATGTCAATCATGTCCAGCTTGTTACATAAAAATTGAACCTGAGGACCCATAAGAGGCTTTGTAAAGATATCAACTATCTGGTCGCCAGTCCTCACATGTTGAAACTTTACCACTCCTTTTTATATTCATCACGAACAAATGAATGTCAATTTCAATATGCTTCGTCCGTTCATGAAATACTGGGTTGGTGGCAATGTGAATAGCAGACTGGTTATCACACCATAGATCTGCCACTTGAGACCCTGCATCTTCTTCCAGTTCTTGTAGAAGATGCTTCATATATAAATCTCTGACGTGCCATGAGCAATAGCTCGACATTTGCTTCTGAGCTGAGCGTGCTATCACACTTTGTTTCTTGCTCTTCCATGACACTAGATTTCCACCAATAAATACTGAGTAGCGAGATGTAGACCGTCTATCTGTCAGGCTTGCTCCCTGTAGCTTCCCTTCCCGGAAATTTTTTTGAAATATTTATTTATTATGTATTTGATTTAACTGGTGATTTTTAGATTACGGTAGATGCCTTTAGGCATAGTGGAGTTTTGGAGTACAAGACGGTTAGAAATTATGGCACGGATAGTGCAGTAGCGTTCGACTAGTGTTATCCATGGTAGGGGAATGCTGAGCCATAGGAGTGTCCTAACTAGGAAAACCAGACCAAGTTATGGCATGACCATTATAAATGAGTTTTATTAATTATTATTAGATTTATTGATTTTGCAGGAACTCGGTTGAACCAAGTTAGCCCCGACTGGGCCGAACCAAATCTAAGCCCAGGTAGGCATGTAGTGGATCAAGTACGACCTTGTAGACATGTTTGGTAAGTGCAAGTATTTTTGTATATATATTTGAAATTGGCAATTATTTTCTAAGAAATTTGTTATAGGTAGATTATAGGTATTATATTATTAAATATTGTTTTACCATTTGTACAATTTTCTAGACCCGGATAAAGGTGAATAGTATGATTCACCAAAACACCATTTGATTTTTATTATTATATTATTTTGTGCTGATTAAATAGATACTTTTTACTATTAGATATTATTATATTGATTGTATTTAAATATTGTGTTGTTTGTATAGAATTGTGGTATATAAAATATAATATATATGTATAAATACCAGGATAAATATATTGATCATATAGGCAAGTAATTATATTTATAATTAATATATGTATATATAAATATGATGTGTATATATATAATAATATATGTGTATATGTAAATATATGTAAATATATATATAAAGTATATGTGTATGTGTATATAGTAAATACGATGTACGTGTATATTTGTATGTATATAAATAATTTATGTGTGTATTATAATAATATTATATATGTGTATATATATTGTGTGTGTGTGTTGTGTGTGTGTGTATAATATATATATAATATATATATATATAATATAATTATATATATATATATATATATATCTATAATATATATATATATAAAATATATATATATATATATATATTATATATATATATATATATATAATATATATATATTATATAAATATATATATAGATATTTATATATATATTATATTTATATTATATATAATATATATATATTATATATATATATAATATATAAATATATATATATATTAATATATATATATATTAATATAATATATATATATATATATATCTATATTTTATTTATATATATAAATATATATATATATTAATATATATATATAATATATATTATATATATATAAATATATTATCTATATATATATATATATATTTTTATATATATAAATTTATATAAATATATATATATATATAATATATATATATTATATATATATATATATATATTATATTTTATATATAAAAATATATATATATCTATTTTATATATATATAAATATATATATATACAAGTGTATATGTGTATATGTATATACAAATATCATATAGGTGTATATAAGTGTGGTATAAAGATATATACATAGGTTTTAATTAATTGGGGAAAGGATATCAAAGGAGAGTCCCAGCCTAGCCCAGCCGGCCCACTCCAAAGCCAGGCCCGAGCTTGCCAGGCCAGGTGCAAGTCCAACCCAACAGCTACCAACCCAATAGAAAGCAACCCTTAACCGAGCATAGCAAAGCCCGACCCTCACCCCTGTTTCGTCAACTACAGACATATATATACGTATGAGAGATAGAGAGAGATCGAAACACAAAAACCCTAACCCAGAGCAGCCCCGACCTGGCGCGCCTCCACGCCGCCTTGGACCACCGCGCGCGGTCGCGCGAGCCGCCGGAGGTCGCTCGGACACCAGCGCGCGCATGGACAAAACAGAGACCAACAACAGTTCGAGAAGCAAAGCTCCGACTTTGCAGGTAAGTTCCCTCCTCCTTAGTCGACGGTTTTACGAGCTATGAAATCCTACGGACAGCCCACATAACCCCCTCTGAATCCCAACTAGTGGGGTTGGATATCGCGGATCGACCAGCCCAAAAAATTGGCACAAAGTCGGTCAAATAACTGACAAAAAAAGGACGAAACCCAGTCCCAACGTAGGTTTTGGAAGGCATATATCTTCCGATCTGGATCGATTCTTTGAAATATAGTTAAAGCTATTTGAAGACAACCTATAAGAGATTAGAACACTTTTTGTAGAACTATTTTTTGTTTATTATATAGGAAGATAATTGATTCTAAAATCAGAAAAAAAATAGGAAAAACAGTTTTTGAAAACTTAAAAAATTGCCCGATACGACGTGCGTCCCGCCAATCCGGGCGACGTGGTCACGAATCGAAAGCATCGAAAGCTGCGTATCGGCTTTGTGGTCGTGTGGACTTTGACGGAATTTAAATTGGTCGCGTGTGCACGACGAATTTGATGCGTATCCGTCGAAATTTACCGTATCGGCCTCTGTGCAAATTTTCTAATTACTTCGTGCACGTTCGTCAGATCGAGACGAAACTTGTGCCAACAGGACCGTATCATTTTTTTGGTTCTGTATGCCAAGTTTGGTCAGATTCTGAGACAGTGGATCTGATCGCCGTTTTGCGGGCCCTACGGTCTGACTCAACGGGTAATTTTGTGCACGGCCCGCCGGGATCCAACTTAGGACATACGGTTGGATTCGTATCGGAAAACTAGATTCGTAGACATGTAGTTTGACGACTTTAGAGACCTTTGACTCTAGCACGTTTTTTGGTACAATGCGGGTCCAACGGCGGATACCGTTTGACCCGAAATTACCGTTTTACCTCCTGTGTCCATAATTGGACTTAAGTGTAGGAACGAAATAGTAAAGCGTAATACTCTAGAGGGGGGTGAATAGAGTTGGCAGCGGAATAATGCTAAATAAAAATGTTAGCAGCACAATCACAGAATATTAATCACAACTGAAATAATGTAAAGGCAAAGTTAAGAGAGCAAACGCAAAGACAGCGATGTATACTGGTATCCCTCTGTTGAGGACTAATCCAGTCGGTAGAACTCTTGCTACCAGTTGAATCCACTATTGGAAAAAACCGTAAGTTTTCTTACGAAGTCCTTGCAACTTCTACAACGCGAGCTT
Organism: Iris pallida; assembly: GCA_029216955.1. Classification (NCBI taxonomy): domain Eukaryota; kingdom Viridiplantae; phylum Streptophyta; class Magnoliopsida; order Asparagales; family Iridaceae; genus Iris; species Iris pallida. The sequence goes on from JANAVB010028610.1 coordinate 12,842, forward strand.
TGATACGAAGAACTCGTCCAACTTCAAATGTGAAGAGGTATTCTTCAATCAAGCCTTCTGATTACAATCTCTCAGAAACTTCTAGACCGTACCGCACTGGCAAATTGACTAGAGGATTGTAACTGGCTTGGGATCTGAAATTGAAAGCTCTAGAAAACTCTTTGGAAGAGTGAAAGCTTTAGATAGAGAGAAGATTGAAAGTGAATGAGTGAGTTGAAATGATAGAAATCCTTCTCTATTTATAGGAGTTCCAAAGGCAGACTTCTGTCAGAATTCGGGCAGAATTCGGGCAGAACTCTTTGAGCAAATCTCGGTCAAATCCGCAACTGCAGGAGGACCAAGTTCCAAAGATTCAAAATCACAACGGCCACTAACCGAACTCTGGCCGAACTCTGGCCGAGTTCTGTCAGGGTTAGGTTAGGGTTTTAAAAATAGGTTTTGGTGATTTTTGAAAACCTTTTTGAAAACCTTTTTGTAAACATTTTGATAGGTCATTTTTAAAACATTTTGAACTATTTTGGAGATAGCCTATTTGCCAGTACGACTCGATGTACAACATATTCCTAGACTCAAATAAAATGAAAATTATATTGCATAGGAAATACAGACTCGAGTAGACAAACAGATCTTCAGTCTTGAACGGAGTGGATAGCCAATCTTGCTTATGTCCAAGAAACCGAGATGTCCCAACTAGCTTTGTATATCCAGACAGAGTTTGATCAGTTATTAAAATTAGGTTGACCATATGACCAATGGGCCAACAATCTCCCCCATTTTGATAATTGACAAACTATGAATGATATAACATTAAGCTTGTTCAAAAAGAATCAAAACGTGAAATTGTTCATGTCCTGTATTTAACTAAAAAAAATGTTAGATCTTTAATTTTCTCCCCCTTTGTCACTTAGTTAAATAATTGCACAAGAGAAGGCTCCCCCACATTTAATGCAGAAGGCTCCCCCGCAATTAATGCATACGGAACAAATAGTGAGAAAACATAATAAATAAAACATAAAGAGTAGATATACATCATCACAGGCATGTAAAGTTTCTACAAATTATCATCACATGCATGCTATTGTTTCTAAAGAATATTATCACAGGCATGCTATTGTTTCAAAAACAAAAAAAAATCTCAGGCATGGTATTTCACAGGCAGTTTGTAATGAAGAAGCAGTATAAAGAGATAGTGCTAAAACAAAGTGCTGAAATAAACTGAAATATCATAAATGAAACACCATAAGCATGTCCATGAAGAAAAAAAAGTACTGAAAGCATACTACAAAGTGCTGATAAATAGAAATACTGATAAAAAATACTGATAAAAACTTAGAATGTTGGAGCATTTCCAAGTATACAATAGAATGTCACTAAAAAATCAAATCACATCTCCTCATCACTATCCTCGTCATCATCATCATCAGCAGCTCGGCCAGCATGACCGGAAGGACCAGCACCAGAAGTACCAGCACCGGAAGGATGAGTAGGGGCGCCAGCATAGAACTCACCAACGTAGTCACGAGGTGCACGATACCAATCATAGGCGTTACCTGGCTGGAAGTAGACATGGACAGCCTCATCCTCACAGCGGTAACCCGAAAAAGCTGGATCTCGAGGGATGGAGGCGGCAGAGTGACCAGTCTGGGCAAAACGCAGATCGGCCAAGGAGTTTGCCATCGCCTGGTAACGGGTGACGTCGCGAAACTCACGCTCGCGAGCCATGTCCGTCAACGAGACGTGCAAAGCAGATAAGTGCTGATGTATGCCCTCAAATGTCATGGCATACTGATGAGGTGGTGGAGGAGGTGCAGTAGGAGGAGCAGTAGGTGGAGCTGAAGCAGTCCGACTGCGACGAGATAGCTGAAGAAACTTGGGCTCAGAGTCCTGAGTACAAGTCGATAGATCGATCTCAAATCGCTGAAAGATACGAGGGTGAATCATCGCGTAAGAGAGATTTCGATCTCTAGCACGACATCGTCCCATCATCTGAATGATAGTCTTAGGGGTAGAAAAAGGAATCCCCTTAAGAATATGGTACTTGGCGGACAGCTCAAGTGAGGTCACATCATCTTTGGAAGTTGATTTGGGAAGGATAGTAGAGTAGATGATGCGATGCAATTCATAGTTGAACAAGTTCAGGTTGTTAGCCTTGAACTTTCTAGAGCGTACTCTGTCAAGAGCACAGAGTTCCTCTCTTGAAACTAGTGAGTGTCGTGCCTTCGGGAAACTCGAATTCTGTGATGTCTACTAGCGGTTCACCTTCATTGGGAATACCAAGAATCTCTGCTAGGAGGGCATCATCGAACTCGATGTCGATGCCTCCAACACGTGTGCTCACGACAAAAGTGTTTACTACGAAATTGCAATAGAATAAACGAATGGCATTAGTAGCTATCGGGAAGCACAGTTTAACAAATAGGTGTAACCCTAATGCCTCAAACAAGTGACGATGATCGGGAAATACCGTCCCTTTGATCGGAGCGCCCCGCATATGGATCGGGTGGAAAAATTATCGTACCATAATAGGGCTTGATCGAGGGTTTGGAAGAAAAATCCATCGAAAGCGCCGTCGCTCGTTTGGATCGGCGAAAAGAGTGAATCCGTGTGTGGATTCGAAGACGACCCTTCCTCACTAGGAGTGGTATTCTTCTTCCTCTTGAATGGATTAAATTTAAGTGCCATTAAAATAAAGAGCACAAATTGAAAGGTGGAGAGAGAGGGAGTTATACCTCACAAAATCAGGATATGTTGTAGAGAATGTCGATCTCCGCACGATTCCAAATTTTGGAGAGATTTCACCAAGTAGATTGGAAGGAAAAGATTGGTGAAGAACTAGGGTTTGATGGCTCGGGTCGGTTGCTGATGCTGTTTGAATTGGTTTGGAAGCAATGAAAGAGAAGAAGCTCTCGGGTTCTGGATATATACACAGATACCCTCAACCAAACTCGGGTCGAATTCGGTCAGAGTTCTGGCCGAATTCGCCTAGGGTTCTTCAAAGTTAATTTTTGTTACTTCTTTTTCATTGTCTCATTTTAAATATTTAATTCAAAGATTAGTTATTTTAGCCTTCAAATAACATAATTAATAATATTTTATGAATTAAATGTCGTTACACAGCGACTGTCTCAGATTAGCTGTAGGAGTACTGTCCCAGGTGGCGGAGGTTCACCGAGGAACTCTTAAATACCGCTTCGCTTCAACCGTAGTTGTGGTGACAGACAGACTCTTTATTGGCTTGTCTCTAACACAGTTTTTGCGTATTGAGATATAATCATAAAACAGAATCAATTAATATTATTGACGTCCAAAATTTCTAATTCTCGACGTAAATAATTGAAACGATCTTCCGCTAGAGGTTTAGTGAAGATGTCAGCTAATTGATTTTCAGTATCTATGTACACAAGATTTATATCTCCATTTTGATGATGATCTCTAAGAAAATGATGTCTAATCTCGATATGTTTAGTACGAGAGTGACATACTGGATTCTTAGTCAAATTAATAGTGCTCGTGTTATCACAGAAAATGGGAATATGCGTGTAAAATAAATCATAGTCTTCTAGGGTTTGTTTCATCCACAAAATCTGAGCGCAACAACGTCCTGCGGCGATGTACTCAACCTCTGTTGTTGATAGGGCTACAGAATTTTGCTTTTTACTAAACCAAGAGACTAAAGCTTTGCCTAAGAAATGACATGTGCCACTTGTACTTTTTCTATCAACTTTGCATCCAGCAAAATCTGCATCCGAATAACCGATAAGGTCAAAGGATTTAGTTTTGGGATACCACAAGCTAACAGAAGAAGTCCCTTTAAGGTATCGGAAGATACGCTTAACTGCGGACACATGTGATTCCTTTGGGTTAGCTTGAAAACGTGCACACAGGCAAACACTAAACATTATATCTGGACGACTAGCAGTTAAATAAAGTAAACTACCAATCATACCTCGATACTTACGTGTGTCGACTGGCTTGCCTTGTTCATCTGAATCAAGCTTAGTTGAAGTTGCCATCGGAGTGCCAATAGGTTTGACATTGTCCAGATCGAACTTCTTTAGCAAGTCTTTTGTGTACTTGGCTTGATTTATGAATGTCCCATTATCAGTTTGTTTGATTTGCAATCCGAGAAAGAATTTCAGCTCTCCCATCATGTTCATTTCAAACTCATTCTGCATACACTTAGAAATTTTTTGACATAGAGATTCATCAGTAGATCCAAATATAATATCATCAACATAGATTTGAATTAAAAGCAGCTTGCCATTAAAAGATTTAATAAAAAGTGTAGTGTCAACCTTCCCTTTTGAAAAACCGTTGTCAAGTAGAAAAGAGCTTAGATGATCATACCAAGCACGAGGGGCTTGTTTTAAATCGTAGAGAGCTTTCTTCAACTTAAAAACATGATCTGGGTTTTTGAAATCCATGAAACCTGGAGGTTGTGCTACAAAAACTTCTTCTTTTATAAAACTATTTAAAAAAGCACTCTTCACATCCATTTGAAAAAGTTTGAAATCATGAAAATATGCAAATGCACATAATATGCGAATGGATTCTAATCTCGCAACTGGGGCATAAGTCTCATCGTAGTCGATATCTTCTTCTTGATTGTATCCTTGAGCTAGGAGTCGAGCCTTATTACGAGTCACTAAACCATTCTCATTCAGTTTGTTTCGGAATACCCAACGGGTGCCAATGACCGGATGATCAACAGGCCTGGGAACAAGTTTCCAAACTTGATTCCGTTCAAATTGGTTTAATTCCTCTTGCATAACATCTATCCAAAAACTATCACTACATGCTTCATCAATAGTTTTGGGTTCTAGCTGTGAAATAAATGCAACACTAGAAACAATATCTCTACAGGATGTACGAGTACTTACTCCCTTGGTAATATCACCAATTACCAAATCCTTTGGATGATTAGCTATAAATTTCAACCTTTTTGCTTCATTCTGAAGGTAGCTGGTTCCTGGATCTTCTCTAGGAGGTTCAGCTAGTGCAGAGCTTGGTTGAGAATCAGCTGGAGTTGAGCTTGGTACAGATGTATCTTCGTCATTGTCATCAATCGTCATTTGATTTAATTCATCAAAGGTGACATTGATTGACTCTTCGATGATCATGGTACGTTTGTTGAAGACTCTGTATCCTTTGCTCTTGGCCGTATAACCTAAAAATATACCTTTATCGGCCTTTTCATCAAATTTTCCCAAATTGTCTTTTGTGTTAAGAATAAAACATTTACAACCAAAAATTCTAAAGTATAAAACTGAAGGAATTCTATCAAACCATAACTCAAATGGAGTCTTCTTCGATTTGGGTCGAATTAGAACTCTATTGAGAACAAAGCAAGCTGTGTTGACAGCTTCAGCCCAGAAATATTTGGGTAGACTAAACTGGTTTAACATCACTCTGGCCATTTCGGTTAGAGTTCTGTTCTTACGTTCCACAACTCCATTTTGTTGTGGAATCCTAGGACAGGAGAACTCATGAATAAAACCGTATGTGTCATAAAATTGCTCAAAATTAGCATTCTCGAATTCGCCACCATGATCGCTTCTTATGCGAGTGATCATGTAATCTTTTTCATTCTGTACTTTCTTGTAAAAGGCGACAAATTCGGATAATGCATCATTCTTGTGTGTCAAGAAATATACCCACGTGTATCTAGAGAAATCATCTACAATTACGAAAGCATAAAGTTTACCTCCGAGGCTAGCAACTCTGCTAGGACCAAATAAGTCCATATGAAGCAATTGTAGAGGTCTAGTAGTACATACTGCGTTTACTGACTTGAAAGTGGATCTGGTAGCTTTGTTCCTTTCACATTGACTGCATACCGAATCCTTCTTGAATGTAATGTCCGGTAAATCGCGTACTAGCTTCTTTGTGGATAATCTTGATATTGTATCCATATTTGCATGACCGAGTCTCATATGCCACAGATGACTCTCATCACTCTTGGCCATTAAGTATCTACCTGAAATGTTAGTTTCTTCTAACAAATAGAAAACATATATATTGTCTTCCCTGATACCTTCAAAGATAGTACTACCAGTTGAGCTATCAACTATAGTACATTTGTCTTTGCCAAAGTTGATGCCATAACCATGATCAGATAGATGACTTATGCTGAGTAGGTTATGTTTCAACTCGGTAACCAGACAGACATCCTTAATTACAGGATAGGGAGACTTACCAACATCACCGATACCAATAATATACCCTTTCAAATTATTATCGAAGGAGACATAGCCTTCCTTCTTTTTCTTCGACAGTGTTGCAAAATAGGGTAGCATCACCGGTCATATGCCGTGAGCAACTGCTGTCGAGGATCCATTTGCTTCTAGCATGTGAAGGGTGTTCCACCTACAAAATAGTTTGCAGATGAAACCTTTGGTACCCATTTCTTGTAGGATCCTGAATTGTTAGCTTTAGGTATCCATGCATAAACATTTAGATCTACAAGCTTTCTCATTCTACATGCAGATGATATATGACCAATGAGGCCACAATAATGACATTGTGCATGTTGAGTGTTGAAAGCTGAGTGGTGTGCATGGTTGGTAGGTTTAGGTTTTCTAGTATAGAAGAAAGCATACCTATAATCTTGTTTGGGCTTAACCTTTTGGGGTAAAGGTTTGATAGGGTTAGGTCTGACAGTGTTTGGCTTAGGAATGTTCCGATTTCTCGCTAAGTGACACGTGTTAGGGTAGGAAGCAGCAGGCTCAGGCTGTTTTCCTAACCTAATTTCCAATCTTTTGGAAGTGTCATACAACTTAGTATAATCAGAAGTGAGTGATTCCATTCTGATTTGTGCACATTGAAGACTTTTATTCTCTATAGAAAGTTCTTCCTTGAGTTGGTCAATAATTTTGTCTTTCTCTTCAGATGACCTGGTAGTCTCGTGTAATAAGAGCTTTATTGAAGAAAGCTCACCAGACTCACTAACATTATTTCTAACCTCAGCTAGTAGGTCGGTAAGTCTACCTATTTCACCTTTGTACTCTTTGAGTACCTTCTTAGAGGTCTGATACTTACTATGCAGTTTCCTATAATCAGTCATCAGGTCACTGAAGGCATCTCCTAATTGCTCAAAGGTGAAGTCATCATAAGTTTCTACAGGTTCAGCAGGTACCTGATCGGTTGCCATAAAGCATACATTTGTAGCATCCTCTGAGTGTTCGTCTTCTGAGTCGCTGGCTTCACTCTCATGCCATATGTTGGTGTTGGCATATTTCCGGGATGTTGATCTTTTCAGGTTTCCTTTTTCATACCTGTTGTTCTTCTTGCTCGATGATGAGTTTGTGGGACAATCCTTCTTCATGTGTCCCTTCTTCTTGCAGCCATAACAGACAGCATTTTCTTGGTACCAGTTGTTGCTGTTGTTCTCTTTGACTCTCTTCTCATGTCTTATGAATCTTTTGAACTTCTTTGCTAGGAGAGCTTGATCTTCAGCGTCAGATCCACTGCTGTCTGAGTCATCTTCAGCAGCTTTTCTGTGCTGAGCCTTGAGGGCGATAGTCTTCTACTTTGGTGCAGGCTCTTCAAAATCTTGTAGCTCCAGTTCATGAGTGAGTAGCTTACCCATGAGTACTTCGAGGGACATAGTTGTGAGGTCGTTTTCTTCAATGATTGCAGTAGCCTTTGGAATCCAGTTCTTGGTGAGAGCTCGCAGGAGTTTGCGAATCTTTTCATGGTTACTGTAATCTTTGCCTAGGGAGGACAAAGGATTTACAATATCCAAGAATCTCTCGAACATTTGTGTAACTGTTTCGTTGGGCTTCATTTTGAACGCCTCGTACTCTTGAGTAAGTCTGCTGACTTTAGATTCCTTGACTTGAGTCGTGCCTTCATGTGTGACTTCGAGTAGCTTCCATACTTCATTTGTCGTTGTGCAGATAGACACCCTGTTAAATTCAGTTCTGTCTAAAGCACAAAAGAGAGCATTAATGGCACGTGCGTCAAGACTGGCCCTTTTCTTTTCTTCCTCTGTATATCTGCCATGGGGTTTTTCAACTAAAACTCCATCAACATTTATACGAGGTGGCTTTTGATAGCCATCAAGAACAATGGACCATAAATCAAAATCAAGAGATTTCAAGAAGAAACTCATCCGTGTTTTCCAATATGTATAATTTGTACCATCAAACAGTGGGGGTCTGTTTGTGGCCTGGCCTTCACTTATGAATTTTACAGTTGTCATGTGTTGTACTGTGATCTATATAACAGTTAATTAAAATGAATAAATAATTGCACTGTTACCTTTGCTTTACCTGTAACACCCGCTCTGATACCAATTGTAGGAACGAAATAGTAAAGCGTAATACTCTAGAGGGGGGTAAATAGAGTTGGCAGCGAAATAATGCTAAATAAAAATATTAGCAGCACAATCACAGAATATTAATCACAACTGAAATAATATAAAGGCAAAGTTAAGAGAGCAAACGCAAAGACAACGATGTATACTGGTATCCCTTTGTTGAGGACTAATCCAGTCGGTAGAACTCTTGCTACCAGTTGAATCCACTATTAGAAAAATTACAAGTTTTCTTACGAAGTCCTTGCAACTTCTACAACGCGAGCTTTGATACGAAGAACTCGTCCAACTTCAATATGAAGAGGTATTCTTCAATCAAGCCTTCTGATTACAATCTCTCAGAAACTTCTAGACCGTACTGCACTGGCAAATTGACTAGAGGATTGTAACTGGCTTGGGATCTGAAATTGAAAGCTCTAGAAAACTCTTTGGAAGACTGAAAGCTTTAGATAGAGAGAAGATTGAAAGTAAATGAGTGAGTTGAAATGATCGAAATCCTTCTCTATCTACAGGAGTTCCAAAGGTAGACTTCTGTCAGAATTCGGACAGAATTCGGGCAGAACTCTTTGAGCAAATCTCGGTCAAATTCGCAACTGCAGGAGGACCAAGTTCCAAAGATTCAAAATCACAACGGCCACTAACCAAACTCTGGCTGAACTCTGGCCGAGTTCTGTCAGGGTTTGGTTAGGGTTTTAAAAATAGGTTTTGGTGATTTTTGAAAACCTTTTTGAAAACCTTTTTGTAAACATTTTGATAGGTCATTTTAAAAACATTTTGAACTATTTTGGGGATAGCCTATTTGCCAGTATGACTCGGTGTACAACATATTCCTAGACTCAAATAAAATGAAAATTACATTGCATAGGAAATACAGACTCGAGTAGGCAAACAGATCTTCAGTCTTGAACGGAGTGGATAGCCAATCTTGCTTATGTCCAAGAAACCGAGATGTCCCAACTAGCTTTGTATATCCAGACAGAGTTTGATCAGTTATTAAAATCAGGTTGACCATATGACCAATGGACCAACATTAAGGACAGGCAATCCTAGCTAATTTAACTATTCTGAGAATGTTGGCAATATTTGTTTCAGCTTTCGGAGACAGTTGCGATGACTTGGACTGTATGGCTTACCAGTTGACTATGTATTTGTTTGATCTGCGTGCAACCTCCAGGCAAGTATACCTTGCCTTTCTCTACAGTTTTATTTACATGCATTTTCTTTCATTTTAGGTCTTTGGATTATTTATGGACATGTGCTTTCTGTGTTATTTTCTGTGGATTTGTTCTTGTTGCATATAGCCATGTCCATGTTTGGCCTCGTATTTGGAGTTGTTCTCGTCAGTACCTTGCTTGAGTCGTGTCATAGAACGAGTACGTGTAATTAAACTGCTAAATCCTTGACATTGTTTCCTTGGCACCAGAGAGTCCACACACGAGACGAGGGTATTTTTCTTGATCTGTTTACATCAGTGAGTCCATACTCGGGACTAGGATGTCGATTATTGCACCAGAGAGTCCACACTCGGACGAGGGTGTAGACTTGACTTGACTTGCACCAGAGAGTCCACACTCGGGACGAGGGTGTTTACATCAGAGAGTCCACACACGGGATGAGGATGTAGTATTTGTACCAGAGAGTTCACACTCGGGACGAGGGAACCTTGCCGTGAGCTAACCAGAGAGTCCACAATCGGGACGAGGGTTAGTGCTTATGTCACTACCACTTTTCTAGCTTGAGGGTATTTTGGTTATTTTTGAAATTTTAGAATTAATTTGGAGTTATTATGTATTATTTAGATTTATTAGAATTAATATAATTTTTGGTAACTTTTTAGTATAATTGATTTTGGTCCTATAGTTGACTTTGACTAATGTTGACTTAGGAGACTGTCCTATAGGCTAACCTAGGTCATGGCTACTTGGTTAGGTTATGTAACCCTAGCTTGACCTAAATTAGTGGCTTTTAATTCATTAGAATTAGTTTGGGGAAATTAGGAGTTTGATTGATTAAGGAATGGCTTATGAAATCACAAGTCATTATATGACTTAAAGCCTTATAGGCCCATACCATGAACCAACCCAAACCCTAGCCCATTTCAGCCACTTGGCCAGCCACACTAGGTCCCCTCTCCTCTATATAATCCCTCCTAGAAATTAGGGCTAGCCTCCATTGGGATTTGTGCAAGTTTAGAAAGAGGTGAGTCTCCATCTTCCCTAATCCATAGAAAATCTATTTCAACTCCATTTTCCTCCAAATCAATTGCATTAGGACCTAATTCTTCTGTTCTTTCTGTTTGTGTAAGAATATTTCAGAGTAGGGACAATTTGTGGGAGTTTTTGAAGCTTGGAGAATCATTCCATTTGGGATTTTTGTGAGCTTTGCACATCAATAGGTATAATCTATTCTAATCCATGAATTTACTGTTTTATTGCATTACTAGGATGCCCTAGCCCTAACCTAACAGTAGGATAGGCTAACCCTAGATTTTAAGCCCATTACGTGTCCGTATCGGACACGTATCAGCGTGTATAGGAACGTGTTCGACGAAATGCCTTAAAGGGTATTTCGACCTAATTTTTGGATTGTGTTTGAATAGGAAAATAGTATTAGGCCTCGCTTATGCATTTCTTTTGCTCTGAGCACGATTTAGCATCGTGTCGAGTCGCACGGACACGCGGACACGCGGTCGCGCGCGCGCACGCTGGCAGGAATTATGCCCTGCTACTCGGGCTAGATTCTGAGCTGGACACGCCACTTCGACCCACAAAATTTGACACACGTGTCGTGTCCATGACTCACACGGGGTTCCCCAAGTGGTTTGACCTCTCGTGTCGTGTCGAACACGCATTTGCGTGTGCACGTATTGTGCACTATGTGTACCAGTATTCTGAGATTGGGTTCTTGTGTTAATTGGATTTTAATGCTTCTAATTGTGTTTTTAATTGATAAATTGATCCTAATTATGCTATATAATCTATGTTATCTTAGGTTCTCATAATAGAATAAGTTTTTGATAGAATAATTGAGGATTCGAATAGATTATAACATGTACACTGCACAGTTTGAGATACTGTCTGATACATGTTTCTCAGTTAAATTTCTAACTCTTAATTCCATGTTTTAATTATGTTTCACACTGTTTATATATCCCCACATGTTACAATTCATGTTAGCTAAGTTTTTAAATTCAAATATAGGCTTTTGGAATTGGGAATGGGATATTAGTATTTGGGTTGGTTTCGAAAACTGTTATTAACTTTCATTGAACTGTTAGCCTAACCTGGGATTGAGTTTCAGTCTTCAGGAACTGATATTGATTTGGATTTAGTGTTTGATTTCAAATTACTGTCCACTGTTTATTCCAGTTTTACATATTGCATTGGTGTGTGAATGGGTTGAAATTCACATTTGGTTGGTTAGCCAACTAAGATGCTGATTTCCCTTTTTATTCTGAGAATGGGATGTTAGGTATTGGTTAAATGTCATGCTTATCATTCACTGAGTTTCACCCATTCACTAGAATTTCTAAATACCTGAGATTATGAACTATTGCCATGCCACATTGTTCATAATACTGTTTTCCTTTAACTGAAATTTTATATTCCTGAGTTCTGATTCTTATAGCTGAGATCAATGAATGCTTAAATCATGTTTAAAATGTCTATGAGATTCTTTAAATCTGAGATTGCTTCCCTTTTTCTGTCACACTGAAATGCTGAATTCCTTTAAATCCTGAGAATGATATGTGGGACTGAAATCTGGGTATTGTAAACTGTGGACTGAACTGAGTGTGGGTGACTGTTTAACTGGAAATGGATATGAGTATGTGAATTCTTTGAACTGATTTCCTTTCTATCATGCTACCACATTGTTTCACATGTCTCAAGTCACACACACATACCACCACTGCCATGGTTCCATGAACCCTCATTTCCATACTCATCACACACACTTGAATATTCATGTGTCCCCCTCTCTCCTTTCCTATATATATATATATATATATATATATAATATATATATATATATATATATATATATATATATATATATATATATATATATATATATATATATATATATAAATATAAATATAAACATAAAAATATATATATATATATATATATATATATATATATATATATATATATATATATATATAAATAAATATATATGTATATATATATATATATATATATATATATATATATATATATAAGAATTGATATATATGTATATAAGTTTCCCATATATATGAGTGTGTGTGCTTTTATATATCTATATTAGATATATATGGTTGTATGGGTGATATGTATATAGATAGCCTACATGTGTATGTTCTAAGTTAGATTATAATATATATCAATATGTGTATTGTTTAGATATAGATAATATCTTGTGTAGATGTGTTATGCTTGTTAGGGCATGATATTGCCTAGTAAACCTAGATTAGTCTTGTTAGAACCTAAAATGGCTTGTTAGACCTAGAATAGACTAGTTTGACTTAGGTTTGACTTGGTTGACCTAGTTTGACTTCTAGGGTTGACCAAGTTGACCAAGAGTTGACTTTGGTCTAGATTGACCTAGATTTATGTAGAACGCATTATAGGGCATTTCATTACTATTCTGGACTGTT
>JANAVB010028611.1:0-26993 GCA_029216955.1 Iris pallida
ATATATAGATATAATATATATATCTATAATATATATATATATATATATATAGATATATATATTATATAATATATACATGGAAGACAAATAATATAGGAAGCTATATATATATATATATATATATATTAATAGAGAGAGAGAGAATAAGGGAGGTGAGGTGCCACCCTACGTAGGGTGGCACATGTCACCCCCCATGCTATCATGCACATGGGTGCATGATGAGAGAATAGGGAGGTGACATGTAGCCCTACATAGGGTGGCATCTCACCTCCCTCATCTCTATATATATATGTATGTATACTAGAAAACAAAAAAAAAAAAAAATATATATATATACATAGAAAATATATATATATATATGTATATATATATATATATATATATATATATATACATAAAAATATATATATATTATATATATATACATAGAAAAAAATATATGTATACATAAAAAAATATATATGTATGTATACGTGGAAAACAAAATATATTTCAAATCCTTATAAACTAACTATCAACACATAATTCTGCTCAGAAAGGATTCATTACCAATATGAATTCAAACTTTAAGAATGAAAGTATCAAAAGCTAAGAATTAACATTCAAACTCGACCCAACATAATACCCCATTCCAACTCGATACCCAAAATCAAATATACACAACTAGAACTTGTGAAACTCGACAAACACGAAGATATACATGTGTGACATTCTCAGGTACTCACAGGGTCGAACCCGTGTCCGTATCATGTCCAGTCAGTGCGTATCGCACGGGTACGTGCATGCGCGAATAGAAACATGCTCGTGGGCACATGCCGCGCTTAATAGAACGCCACATGCAACCCGAGGAGCCTCGTGCTCATACACGTAGCTAGGCAGAGTTTAGGTCAAGGTGTACACCACACAAACACGTGTCCACATCTTGTCCATGCATCGCAGGACACGCGTATCCGTGTGGCTGTACGGGTGCGTACGCTGGGGACCTCGTGGGTGCGTGTCGACGTCTGTAGCTTACGACACGAGCCACGTCGTCGAGTCCCTGGGTAGACTATGTCTAGGGTTTCATGCCCATGCTCCTGGAATGAGTCTTCGTCGTGTCGTGTCCACGAACGAAGGCCGTGTCAGCAACATTTTTTCGCGTGCGTGCACAGTTGAGCCGAGCAGTGCGGGTTGGATTTCTCCTAGCACGCTCCCTGAAATATTATGAAATTCTAGGAGCACGTGGGCAAAGTTTGCCCCCATGTATCCGTCAAATTTCACACAAAATCGTGTCTTGTGCGTCGAGTTATGACACTCGAGCAGCAGGACACGCACAGAGATCCCGTACACGCGAGTTCGTGTCCGATTTAGACACCAAAAACGTACCAAAACGAGATCCGTCTTTACAAAATTGTTTCAAATATACACAGCAACAAATTCGTGAAAACAGAATAAAAAAATATGAACTTTTGATTCTAAGGGGCATTTCGTCGAACACGTGTTCCAGTACACCGGCACGTGTCCGATACATCTATCAAACGGATACGAAATCGTACCAAACTACATGTACAGGTTTGAGGTACCTAGATGGATGCATCTACAAAGAAAAATTAGAATTTACAGGTGTTTAGAGGGGTTTACCTATTGAGAGTCAATATCTCAATAAAACGTGCCTCCAAATGCGTCGATGCTGATTTCCTCCATTCCAACGCCTTTGATTCCTTGCTAGCAAGTCTCCAGCAAGTTTCTCTCCTCCCAAGGATCGCAACGCACTTCGTTTGGATGGATTTGGATGAGAATTGAAAAAATTAGACTTTTGGAAGAGGAGGCTATTTCTAGGGTTTTGAAACTTGGTGGCTACAAAGCTATACACCTAAAGAGGGGGGGCTGTTGTTGTGGCCGGTTAGGGTATTGCTAGGGTTAGGTTAGGGTTTAGGATGGGCCACCATGCAACTAAAGTCCATATAAAGCCCATTAACAAAAAGGCCCAAAAGCTACATGCTAAAATAGCCTAAAAATAATTTAATTTGTTTCCTAATTAGGACTAATGATCTAAATTAAAATATAATTAGCTAAATAGTATTCTAATCACATGGTTAGTCTTCTAATCAAAGTTGACTAAGGTTAAACCATCTGCTACCTTCAAGAGCACTAAACAAAAACTAAACACCATGACTAAAATACCCCTAATTTAGAAAGTGGGAGTGACAAATTTACCCTTCTTAAAATAATTTTGTCCTCGAAATTAAAGACAAAACTGAATAGATGAGAATGATAGAAAAGTCATACCTCAAGACTGAAAAAGATAAGGGTATTGCTCGCGCATCTCATCATTTCTCTCTCAGGTACTCACCTGGAGAGTGATGCCTCCATGCTACGGAACCAAGGGTATCGTCTGGTTCCTCAGCACCTTCTCTCGTCGATCCAGAATCTCCACAGGCTGTTTTAGATAACTAAGAGTAGGGCCTACCTCGATTTCGGAATGATCTAGTACATGGCTGGGATCTGCCACGTACCGTCTCAACTATGACACATAAAATACGTTGTGGACTCCCTCTAATGCAGGTGTAAAGTCCAGTATGTATGACACATCACCGACTCTTCCGCTGATAACGAAAGGTCCGATAAAATGCAGGCTAAGATTTCCACCTCCACCAAAGTGAATAATACCACGCATCGGAGATATCCTCAGGAACACCAGATCTCCAAACCTAGCACAAACATGGTCTCAAACTTAACTATAACTTTCACATGATCAAATAAAATCATAAAACAAACAAAATCCTAATCCTAAGTCTAAGTTGTACATCAAGCTCCAAAGGTCTTCGGTGGCTATCGACCTAATGTCACCTTCTTGGCTGCGTCAACAACCATCTCAGATCCCAATAAAGCTCGCTCTCCAACATCATCCCAAGATAAGGGAGTACGACATCTACGCCCGTGCAACGCCTCAAATGGTGACATCTCATTACTGGCATGGAAACTATTATTGTACGCAAACTTTACTAATTGCAAATGATCCTCCTAGGAACCTCCAAAATCTAGGACACAAGTCCGCAGCATGTCTTCGAGTGTTTGAATAGTGCTATCTAATTGTCCATCTGTCTGAGGGTGGTATGTAGTACTAAACTTGAGCTGAGTGCCCAAACTAATATGCAGACTCCACCAGAAATGGGAAGTAAAGCGACTATATCGATCCGAGACAATGCTCACCGGAACTCCATGAAGTTTGACTATCTGATGTACGTACATCTCTGCTAGCTTCTCTATAGACAAATCCATTTTAAATGGCAAGAAATGGGCTGATTTGGTCAACCTATCTACGATGACCCAAATCGTATCTTTTCCTCCTGGTGTATATAGAATTTCTGAAACAAAGTCTATCGTAATGTGCTTCCATTTCCATTCCAAAATAGGCAATGGCTGTAACAGTCCTCCTTGCCACAGCCTCTCTACCTTAACCTGCTGACAAACTAAACATCTGCCTACGAAGCGTGCTACCTCCTACTTCCTCCCATACCATCATATATGTTCCTTCAGATCCCTATACATCTTGTTGGCACATGGATGTATAGAGTACTGAGAATAGTGGGCCTCCTGCATAACCTGCTCCTGAAGTCTGGAATCGTGCCTCAATGCGCCATCCTCTGCAATGACAAACTCATCCGAAAGTCCTGCTCGAACCTGCTCTCGGATACACCGCAGAGCAATATGTAGAACTGAGTCGACTTGATCCTCTCCATCAAGTCTGAATGAATCTGCAGTCCCCATATCTGCATCTCAACTCCTGGCACTATCACCTCGATCTCCAGGCTCTCTAGATCTGCTAACAAGTGACGATCCACCGTCAAACACATGGCTACCGGATACCTACTCAAGGCATCAGCAACCATGTTGGCCTTTCCTGGATGATACTGCAATAAAATATTAAAGTCCTTCATCAACTCCAACCATCTCCTCTGCCTCATGTTGAGCTCCTTCTATGTAACACATACTCAAGCTCTTGTGGTTTGTAAAGATCTCCACACGCTCTCCGTATAGATAGTACTTCCACAACTTAAATGCAAAGATAACTGCCGCCAACTCCAAGTCATGAGTGGGGTAATTCTTCTCATACGGACGTAATTGCCTGGATGCATAGGCAATCATCTTTCTATGCTGCTGCAAGACATAACCTGACCCTTTCCTGAGGCGTCACTGTAGATAGTGAACCCGCCTGATCCTGATGGCAATGTCAGAATCGGGGCTTTCGTCATCCGCTTCTTTAACTCATCAAAAGCGAACTGACACTCCTCTGACTAGATAAACTCTGCATCCTTCCGGGTCAGCGTAGTCAATGGCTCTGCAACCCGAGAAAAATCTTGAACGAACCTCCTGTATTATCTTGCCAATCCCAGGAAGCTTCTGATCTCCGTAACTAAACTTGGTGATATCCACGCCTCAACTGCTCTGATCTTCTTTGGGTCGACTGAGATCCCATCCCTGGTCACAATATGACCTAGGAAATTAACCCAATCCAGGAAGAACTCACAATTTGAGAGCTTGCCATAAAGCTCCTCCTTCTTGAGAGTCTCTAGAACCACTCTCAAATGCTCCTCGTGCTCCTCTGGGGTCTTCGAGTATACCAAGATGTCGTTGATGAACACCACCATGAACTTGTCCAAGTACTGGTGGAACACCTTGTTCATCAGGTTCATGAACACCGTCCGGGTGTTAGTTAACCCAAACGACATCACCATGAACTCAAATTGGCCATACCGTGTCCTGAATATTGTCTTCGGAATATCCTTCTTCTTCACCTTCACTTGATGGTAACCTGACCTCAAATCAATTTTGGAAAATACCCTCGTTCTGCTCAACTGATCGAACAGATCATCGATCCTCGGCAGCAGGTACTTGTTCTTGATCGTGAGGTTGTTGAGAGCCCTGTAGTCGATACGCATCCGTACCGATCCATCCTTCTTTGATACAAAGAGTACCGGTTCACCCCACGTGTTTGCCATGAAATATAAAAGAGCAGAACAGTTTTATGGGAGGACTGGACTTTTACTTCACGTTACAAACTCGCTTGTACAAAGAAAGCCTAGGGACGAAAACCTAGGTATAGCAATCTAAGTACAATTGTTTATTTTTGATTCTGCGGGGTGACGATAGAGGCTCGGGAAAGCGACGGTAGCTCTGCCTTACTCCTTGGACGATCGGACGTAGCCTTGGCTCCTGTGACGAGATGCTTGGCATTGACGAAAAAATGCTCTTCTTGCTCTCCTCGTATTGCTCTTCTGGCTTCTCTCTCTGGATTGATCTCTGTGTATTCTTCTTTTTGATTATTGGGGGAGCGTCTCTCTGTATGTGCGTCTCTCTCTTGCAAGGGAATGGCACCCTGCTATTTATAATACTGGAGGCATCATTAGGGTTTGCAATGATTGCCCATTCTTAAAGTGGCGGTGGCCTGATAAGTGATCAATCTGGGCCATTAATCTTGAGCATGAAAGATTTGGGCCATTAATGAGGATTGTGCCAAATCATGTCAGTCATTAATATTGATTGCAATAAATCTCCAATATGATGATTTGCTGATATCCGCAAATCTAAATGAATCAATTTAATTCATTCTCTTGCTATATGTCCCAAATCATTGGGATCTGACCCAAAATTTGATTATCTTTAGGACACGTGTCCTGTCATCATTGTTGAGCCATATGAGGAGCGTTCATATTTGGGCCGCATGAAGGTCGTCATGACCGAGCTGCATGAAAGATTTCATGACCGAGCCGCATGAATAGTCTCTATACTCGAACCGCATGAAGGTTGTCATGACCGAGCCGCATGAATATGTTCATGACCGAGCCGCATGGGGGTCTTCATGGCTGAACTGTATGAGAGTCTTCATGGCCGAGCCGCATGGATTTCTTTCATGGCCGAGCCGCATGGGGGACCTTCATGATTGAACCGCATAGGTTTCTCTGCACTGGCTGCAAGAACTCGTCTAGTCTGGCCGTATAAACTTGCCTCGAAGCTGTGAAGATTTTCTCCAGTTCCCTAGGAAGATATTGCTCTTGTGTCAGTCATCATGACTACTTTACGTCAGGGCTGTCAGCTGTCAGCTGTCAGCCGTCAGGGCATTAATTGTGTTTGAATGACGCTGGGTACAACCGTTCTAAAAAGACATGTGGCTTCCCTCTGCTGGCCGTATGGAGTCCACTCTGTGTTTGAGCCGCATGGGACTCTTGAGCCGCATGCGGCCCCTTGGTCGCATAGATCATTTTTCTCTTCTTTTTCATGCTTCTACAAGACCCCCTTCAAAGTTTTCAATTTGCAAAATTGAAATACTTTGAATAAGAAGCATGGTTATGCCAGAGCCGCATGGATGTATGCTGTCCTAGCCACATGGATTTGACCAGCCACATGATTACCTCAACCGCATGACTCTCTGAGCCGCGTGGGCTTTTTTGGCCGCATGAGCTTTTTGCCACATCTTCCTGCCACGTGTGCAAATCTTTTGTAAATCTTCTGCATTTAATGCTCTTGATTTGCTGTCAGATTTTAAGAGCCGCTTTTTGGGCCAAGATCCCAAGAGTCAGACTATTATTCAGCCGTTTTGCCTCGATGATCGAAGAGTCGGTCATCATATTTCATGCGGATCGAGGCGTTCCTTCCTTGTCTATAAATAGGAACACTTTCGTTCTGAGGAATCTCCTTTGCTCTCTTCGATCTTTCTAACTCCTTTTTCTTCCAAGCACCTATGGCTCCCAAGAAGGTTGCTGCGTCGAAGGCTGCGAAGGGCAAGGCGGTCGCTTCTGCGGCGACGAACGTGGCCACTCCTCCGTCGGCCGCTGTTCACTCTGTTCATCCCGACGTTCATCCACCTATTGCTGGTAAGGGCATTGCTTTAGAACCCTAACTGCCATGGCTCTGCTGCATAATTTATGCACAATCCGCATGTACAAGGTTCGTCGATATGACCGCATAAGCACTTCGTCCAAGAGGCCGCATGGGCTTGTCATACTCGATCCGAACCGTATATATATTTTCAGTTTGAGCCGCATGAGCGTAGTTCACTTTTGAACCGCATAAGCTCATCTGCTTGTAGCCGCATGAGTCTGTCTGTTCAGGGCCGTATGAGTCTGCGTGGACTTTGAACCGCATAGTCTCACCTGAATCCGAGCCGTATCCGCGCCTAGGTTTGTCTGTTGAGTCCATATGAATGTTGCACCGCATAGGCCCTTCCCCAAACCGCAGAAGCTTCATAAGCTCATCTGAACTTGATTTGTATGGACTCGTCTGACTCGGAGCCGCATAAGACTATGATGAACAGAACCGCATGGACTCATCTGGTTCTAAGCCGCATAAGGCTGTGACGACCCGAGCCACATAGACTCAAATGTTCTTTCAAACGCTTCTTTGTTTGACTATCTTCTAATCTTGTTTCTTTCGTATCTTCTTTAGTGAATCTGCCAGTAAATCCTGCGGGGAAACTTCTGGTTGGTTCGAATCAACTTGCCTCGGATGTACGACGGAACGATTTAGTTCGTCAAGTGTCAGAGCAGCTCCTTGTTAATGAGCCTTTGAAGCGACTGAATGTTATTAGGGTTCAATCTTTCCAATTCCTTAGTGACATGATGAGCTTTGGGGAGCCAAATGGGAAGTATCTGAGGCCGGTCTTCCTCTTTGGGGATGCATTGATCATAAAAAACTTCCTGAGTGCTGGATATCTCCGAGAGTTGGGATTTTAATCTAGACGGCAATGCAGATTCATATCCCCATTATGAAGCGTCATTTCCCTCTTGCGTGGTTCAACATGATTTTATTGGACAGGCGGATGACAGACTCCCTCACTCCAACCAGACCGGGGATGTTTGTGGGTAACATCCGTTACAATAAAACTACTGGGTCAGTACGCGCGATCAAGGATCCAGCCAGTCGATCTGTGATGGGGTTAGCTCCGGGTACCTTTATCAGCACACCCGGTCCTAACTTCTCATTTTCTCAGGCTGATACCTTCCTGAGCCAGCTTGCTCGAAAAGGGTCCTATCCTGTTGGCAGATTGGTACTGCCGAGCTGGTTACACCCCATTCCCTCGTGGGCTAACCTGACCTCGTGGATTCTGCGGAACTACGAGGCATTTTTGCGAGAAGTGAATCTTTACGATACTATCCGGGGTACCAGCCACGAATTGTCCATTAATAAGCCGTTGTTCATGGCCCTTCTGGAGATGTATAATCATCGGACAGGGACTTTCTTCACACCTGTAGGGGAGTTGGGACTCGCCTCCTATGAGATGTATGCTGTCTCCAAGCTTCCCTTGGGGAGACGAGCCCTTCGAAGCGTACACTCCAACGAACGAGGAGTTCCAGGATCTAGATCGACGATTCCCAAGCTTCGTCGCTGTGTACCAAGAACTGTTATGTCACCATAGTACCTGTCACCAAACGGCTATCAAGAAAAATGATAGCTCGAAAGGGGACACTCTCCATACCAACTCTTGGGTCTCCTATCTTTTTAAATTCAGTGCTGCTGGCCGAGTTACTTCCCGAGGTCGTCAAACTCCTAGGGAAGTAGAAGGCTTGGTATCGACTGCTAGGAGGTCGAAGTCTAAGGGTGACAAGTTTGGGAGCCAGATTGACTCCTTCAGCTATTTTTATTGTGGTACTCGGCGGCTGTCAGAGAAGGCACTCTTGGCAGGCTTTTTAATGGTGTGGCTGCGCAATTATGTGGTCTCGGGAGGGGCAGGTTCCATCGAGAGGATCGGCCGTCACTTTATTCTTCCCGCCGTGAAGTTGGCCTTTGGGGTCAGGCTGGCTCTTCTTCCCGCTATGGTGTGCAGCATTCATCATGGTCTCCGTGCCTTCTCGTCCAAGGTTATCGCTCGTGACGTGGTGACGGACTTTGAACGTATAGAGCTGCCTTATCATTACCTGCTGGGGTGGTTGTTGTTGCATTATCGGTCTTTGATGAGGCCTGGGACGGGAGACGGCATTACGGACGATGACGCTTTTCTTTTCAGACATCGCCATCAGCCTTGGGAATATAGTACCATGCCGGCGTGTCGGAGGATACTGGCGAGGGTGGACGGATATGATTTCTTCGTGTCCGTTCCCCGTTTTACTGACCAGGAAGTGAGGAGTGTCCATGTTGATGGCGTTGGATCTCCTCATTTCTTACCTGAGAAGATGCATTTCTGGTTACGTAACATTCGCCCGGCGTATTTAGTTTATCGCAACCGCAACACTGTATACCTGGAGCCCTACTTGCCCATTAGGTTTAATCGTCAATTTGGGTACAGTCAACTATTCCTTGGGCATCCCAGTTCCTGCCTGGGATTTGAGGGTAGCATCCTTGATGGTATTAGGGCATGGAGCTACTATGACACTTATCATACTCGAACTAGTTTTTCAGTTCCTGCAGCAAACGTGCTAGGGGAAATCTTGCATATGGCGGCCTTATACCACGTTACGATAAACCAGCCTCCTGTTGATTTTGACCCGAGGACTAGCTTCATCATGGGCACTCGTTTGGCGGAGAGGGCTACGGTGTCGACGCCAAAGAAGAAAGGGGCGAATAGGGTTCCCGTGCCCGATTCTGAGTCCTTTGACACAGTAGAGGGAAGCAACCAACGGGACGACAATGACTCTCTCTCTTCTGATAGCGGAGCAGCGACGGATCAACCGCCTATCATGGCAGATGAGATGATAACGGATCAACCGTCGGTCGTATTAGATGAGGTGGTAGATTAGTTGCCACCTGTATCAGAGGTGGTGAGGGTAGAACCACCGCCTGCCGTGCCTGGTCCCTCGTATAAGCGAGGCAGGCATGAGTCTACTGACGGAGGAGTAGCCTTTTCCGTAAAGAGAGCTACGGTCAGACCTCATAGGCTACTTATTACGGAGAGGGGTGAGGATGCTGACGATATTCCGGAGGTAAGACTACGTTGGAGCTATCTCCTTGTTGTAGTTTTCTTTTTTTTTCTTGGAGATATGACCTAATCATTTTTTTTGTAGGCGTCTGACGAACCAGGTTCTCATGAACCATCTGCTGCCCCTGGAGTTGATCCGGCCCTTGCTGCTTTGATTAGTAACATGTGTGCCACAGTCCTTTCTGCGGGGGCTCTCTCAGCGGCGGCTGAGGACTCTCAAGTTGCTGAGGCCTCGGTCCGGGGTGACGAAGGTTTCCTCGGGCTTATCTCCGAGATTGCTAAATTTCAGCAAGGCGACGCCGATCTCGTCGCATCCCCTCCCGAGGGTGCCGGGGCGGAGGAGTCTATTATATTCGACTCGGAGGCCGCTGGTGGAGAGGTTGTGGTGGCCGTAAGCGAACCTCAGCCTCCACACTCTTCCGCTGGTAAGATAAGCCAAATATTGACTAGTGAGGGGGCTTATTTGCTCTATCATCATATCCTCCAGGTCAAATCGATTCATGGTTGTCTTGGCCCTACAGGTCCTGACCCTTTACTTCCTACAGCGGATGTTCTTGGGGAAGGCTCGGCCTGCTGCGATATGGGGGAAAGGAGCATTTCTTCTCCCTCACCGACTCATATCGAGGGGCCTCCCGCCAGCTCCGGGCCGATGGGAATGGAGCTTGTTCCGGGAGCGATGGTCTCTGCCTCATCCTCTGCTGCTTATACGGCTTCGGAGAATGACTTCTCGGCCCTGCCGAGCATTCAAGTTCTACGGGCTGCTGAAGAGGAGTTGATCGCTGTTCAGGCGTCCTTCCGTACGGAGTTTGTTTCCCTCGTGGAAGAAGCGACAGATTCTGTCACGTCTTCTTCAGTGTTGCTAGCTACACTCCCGTTGACGTCGGCTTCTTCGGAGGCTCTGGACGAGGTGTCGCAGTATGTGGTCGACAGCTTCTTTCGCCATTTAAAGAGGGGCGTAGATGCTGCCGTAGAACGGGGGATCCCTTTTTCTCTGTCCCTGTGGTGCGCTCGGGGTCAGATTGAAACTTTGAAGACTCTTCCTGGCGGGGTGGGGTTGGCTGCGCTCCTGGAGCCCAAGTTGGCAGAGGCTGATCAGCTCGTGACCCGATTGCTGGTGTTACGGCAGGCTGACTTGCCTGCTGCGATTGAACGGGAGCGGGGCTTCCTTATTGCCGCTCTGGATAGGATAAAGCTCGCTCGAGACACTGCCGGGC
Organism: Iris pallida; assembly: GCA_029216955.1. Taxonomy (NCBI): domain Eukaryota; kingdom Viridiplantae; phylum Streptophyta; class Magnoliopsida; order Asparagales; family Iridaceae; genus Iris; species Iris pallida. Next base: position 11,107 of record JANAVB010028611.1, read on the forward strand.
CAGTTGTGAAGGGGGACCTTGACGAGTTTTTCGCTTCGTATGACAGGCTGGGTCGTCGAAGTCAAGCTTGTAGGGCTCGAGAAGAGGCTGCTTCTCGTGGAATAGCTGACACGAAGGAGCGGATTCTCGTACTTCAGAAGGAATTGGCCTTCCTAGAGTCGGAGCTGAAGGCTGCTCATGCAGAACAGAAGTCAATCGTTCAGAAGGCCGAGAAGGTTTTCTGATCTTCTGTTAATCTGGAGCGGGCATTCAAGAAATTCGAGGACAACTGGCAAGCTCATGCTCATCTGGAAGATGCGGCGGTGCTGACCCACGAAGCGGAGCGTCGAGCTAAACAGAGGTTTGAGCGGTCAGTTGCCTTGCTGACGGACCGTCTCACGGCGCTATGTGCCCCGGAGCAGTGATCAGTTTTCTATTTTCTTTCACTGTTTTCTTCTCTTCTTCTTCTTTTTTTTCCTTTTTGTCAAGGGATATGATCCCAGATGATGTAGTACTTTGAATTTTAAATAAATGAGCATGTTTCGACTCATCTTTTCTTTCTTGTACTTGTGGTGTTTGTGGAATTGGACCTGTTGGGGGATTATTTATGGACCTGTTACCCTGGGCGTACCTTTGTTTTAGGTACGAGTAACAAGTTTTGGAGAGGAATACCTAGAACAACTTCGCGATAAGACAGCTATAGAAGTTTTTGGTATTCGAGAGAATGCCAGGGAGCAACTGGGCTCCCAGGCATGATAGGGAAGGGATGGGCGTGTACTGGAGACCCAGTACAGCATCTGTGGCCGACTGAGGACATTTGTGGTCATCAGAGGACATTTATGGTCAACAGAAGACATTTGTGGTCAACAGAGGACATTTGTGGTCAACAGAGGACATTTGTGGTCAACAGAGGACGTTTGTGGTCAACAGAGGACATTTGTGGTCAACAGAGGACGTTTGTGGTCAACCGAGGACATTTGCGGTCAACAGAGGACATTTGTGGTCAACAGAGGACATTTGTGGACCTATTATCCTTGTCGTATTTCGGTTGTGGGTACAGATAATAGGTTAAAAGGGAACCAACATACTTACTCAGAGGTAATGAGGACATGGCAAGTATGAAGGTTTCTTCTACGGAGCCTTCCCACGCAGAGGTAATGAGGACATGGCAGGAGTGGGCTCAATGAAGAGGGGGCACATAAAACGACTCAGAGGTAATGAGGACATGGAAGTTTTATGTAGGGGGTGATTTGTTTTTGGCGGAAGTGAAACGACTCAGAGGTAATGAGGACATGGCCGTTTTGGCAATTTGTGGATCGATTACCCTTTTTGTGCACTGGGAGTGCGGGTATTAGATCATGAGGGAGGATCTCTTCCAGGAAGAAAGTTCAGAGGTATGATCATACATGACTTACTATCCGAAAGAGTGACCGAGATGTGAGTTCAGAGGCACCAGCGGGTACATAACTCGATATTGTGAAAGTGTGAGTTCAGTGGCACCAGCGGGCACATGACTCGATAATCTGGGAAATGTGAGTATGAGTTCAGCGGTACCAGCGGGTACATGACTCTTATGACTGGAAAATATGGGAATGAGTTCAGAGGTACCAGCAGGTACATGACTCGATGTATGGAACCAGAATGTAAGTTCAGTGGTACGGGGAGGTACATAACTCGACACTCTGAGATATCTCGAGGATTTTGTTTCAGACATAGTACTTCTTCAGGAATTTGCCGTTGATGGACAACATGAGTAAGTCTCCATTTTGTTTTACGAGGCGGTAGACGTCGTTGGAGAATACAGCTTCGATGATGAACGGGCCTTCCCATTTTGGTTGGAATTTACCGACAGTTTTATGCGTCATAACTATCGGCCTCCGAACCGCCAGAACGAGATCGCCTACTTGGAATGTTCTGACCTTGACCTTCTTGTTGAAAGCTCCGGAGATTCTGGCCTGATACAGTTCGATTCGCTGTTGAGCTAATAGGCGTTTCTCGTCTAGGGCCTCCAATTCCTGTAGTCGACGATGGTAGTTTTCGTCTGCCGTCAACTGATGTGTGAGGGCGACACGGAGTGAGAGGATCTGAGTCTCTAATGGGAGGACCGCCTCACTCCCGTACACCAGAGAAAATGGTGTATTCCCGGTGGCTGTTCGAACTGTGGTGTGATACGCCCATAAGCATTCACCAAGCTTCTCGTTCCAGTCGCGTTTATTGGATGACACGAACTTCTTGAGTAACTTGATTATGGTTTTGTTGAATGCTTCTGCTAACCCGTTGGCTGCTGGGTTGTAGGGTGTCGAAGCAATGTTCTGAATTCGGTGCTTGTCGCAGAACCGATAAAATGTGTGGCTTGCAAACTGTGGCCCATTGTCGTGAATGATCCTTCGGGGCAGTCCAAAGCGGTAGATGACATGATGCTTAAGGAAGTTGATCACGTTTGAAGTTTTTACCTCTGCCAATGGGATGGCTTCCGCCCTATTTGGAGAAGTAATCGGTGATTGCGAGTATGAATCGGTGTCCTCTGGACGAAGGCGGGGTAATTGGGCCAACGATGTCCATACCCCATGCTTCGAATGGCCAGGAGGCCACAGTCGGATACAGGAATTCAGATGGCTGGTGGATGAAGTCGGCGTAGATTTGGCAGGCTTTGCACTTTCGTGCATAATCTATTGCGTCTGCAACCATCGTGGGCCAGTAATAGCCCATTCGGCGAAGGCGGTCTTACAGTTTCGGGCCAGGTTGATGGGCTCCGCAGACACCATATGGGCCTCGTGCACGGCTTCCTTAGCTTCCATATTTGATAGACACCGAAGCAGTAAACCATCATAGGATCGGCGATACAGCATTTTCGTCTCCGTATCATAGAAAAATCTGAGAGAACGTCTTCTGATAGAAGTAGCTTCCTTCGGATTCTCTGGGAGGATGTCGTATACTACGAAGTCGATGAACGGCTGTCTCTAGTCTGGTGCTTCATCGACTGAAAGGGTGGAGTAGCTTTCAATGCATCGAACGTTATCCTTAGGACAGACCAGTTCACGGCCTATTATGTCGACCTGATGACGAACGTAATTTGGCACAGCTAGGGAAGCGGCCAAACCAGCTAGGGCATCAGCCTCAATGTTCTGGAGTCTGGGAACATATTCTATAAGAATCCTCCCAGAGACGAGATGATGTCGATTGCTATTCGATGATACAGGAATCATGTCTTCGTGGTGGACCTCGTACGACCCCCGAATCTAATTGACGATTAACTGTGAGTCGCCGGTATGCTTCAAGATACTCTACCCCCAGTTCCTTTGCAAGCCAGGAGGCCAATGACCAAGGCATTGTACTCAGCCACATTATTTGAGCAGGGCTCTGTGAGTGAGTAGGCCCGATTGAATCACCAAGCCGGAGGAAGAAATCAGCACCACTCCAACTCCAGCGATGATGTTGCCTTTGGGTCCAGTTCTCAAAGTACCGTCGAAGAACATTCGCCAGATGGCATCATGGGAGACTGCATTTGAACTGGTGACCTCGTCCGGTATCTCTTCATATACTCTAGTCGTCTCCGAACCTGGATGGGCTGCTAGAAAGTCTGCCAGAGCCTGGCCTTTAACAGCCTTTTGCGGGACGAAGATCATGTGATATGCTGATAGTAATATCGTCCAGGTAGCAAGGCGAGAGCTGAGTGCCCCAGGTTTGGTCATGAGGACCCTGAGGGGGTTGATCCACGATATCACGTGGATGGTTTGTCCCGTGACGTAGTGTCGCATCTTCTGGATGGCGAATACGAGAGCAAGGCATTCCTTCTCTACGACCGTGTATCGGTATTCTGGCCCAATCATCTTCCGACTGAGGTAGTATATAGCTTGTTCGTGGCCCGCGTCATTGTTCTATGCTAACAGAGCACCAAGAGAATGTTCCATAGCTCGTACATAGAGCAGGAATGGCTTCCCAGCAACAGGAGTTACAAGGACTGGGGGGTTCGACAAATATTCTTTGATGCTGTCGAAAGCGTACTGGCATTCCTCATCCCATATGAAAGAGACTCCCTTCTTCATGAGATGGGTGAATGGTTGACATCGTCCGGAGAGATTAGAGATGAATCTCCTAATGTAAGCTAGCCTGCCTTGGAGGCCTCGGAGTTCGTGGAGATTTCTCGGGGGACTCATCTCCATGATTGCCTTTGTTTTCTCGGGGTCGATGTGAATGCCCTGAGAAGTGATGATGAAACCCAGGAATTTCCCGCTGGAGACACCCAAGAATGATTTCGTAGGGTTCATCTTTAAGTTGCGTGCTCGCATTAGGTCGAACACTGTCCTAAGATCTTACAGATGATCTTCCTTCGAATGGCTTTTGACGGCGATGTCGTCGACGTAGCATTCTACTGTCTTATGCAAGTGGTCTCTAAAGATGACGCTCATAGCTCTCTGGTAAGTGGCGCCAGCATTCCTTAAATCGAAAGGCATAACGGTGTAGCAATATACACCAATCGGTGTTCGGAATGATGTGTGCTTCTCGTCGTCAGGGAACATCTTGATCTGGTTGTATCCTGAGAAGCCATCCATGAAGGACATACGTTCGAAGCTGCAGGTGTTGTCGATCATGATATCTGTGATAGGAAGAGGGAATTCATCTTTAGGGCATGCCTCATTCAGATTCCGAAAGTCAATGCATATTCGGATCTTTCCGTTCTTCTTGAGAACTAGTACGATGTTGGCTATCCAGTCTGGATGCTGCTCTTCGCGAATGAAGCCGCTGGCTATCAGTTTATTGACCTCGGCTTCAATAGCATTCATGACATCGGGGCAAAACCGTCGTTGCTGTTGCTTGACAGGTTTTGCATCCGGAACGAATATTGAGTTTAGTGGAGTAGCGATCTCGGGGTCCAATCCTGGCATATCTTCATAGCTCCAGGCGAACACATCGATATACTTCTTTGACAAGTTGGAGCAGCGATTCTCGCTCTTCATCTGTCAGACTCTGGCTGATGAAGATTGGTTTCGGGGAGGCTTCATCACCAAGATTAACTTGTATGACCTCATCTTCAGTGGCAGGTTCTCTTTTCTCGAAACGCTTCTCCCATTGTTCATCTAGCTGTTGTGCCCATGGTTCTAGCTCAAGAAGTTCGGGGATATCCATGTCTTCTTCATAGGCGTCGGCGAATGCCATATTGACTGACAGGACTTGTCTGAATACGTCTCCGATGCTGGTATCCGAATTAGAAGTTGGTGACCCGGTCGAATGTGAATGCCAGTCACATTCTTCATCTGAACTTTCAGGGGTCGTCGTGGGTGTTCACATACCCTAATCCACATCGAGTCTTGCTATAGTAGTCCCGTGGTTTGCCAGCCGGGACCGGGGGCTTCAAAGGTAATCGTCGTCCAGTACCGTAGTTCAAACCCGGTGTCGTTTCCAGATCATACCCCTATTTCTGCATGAGATATTTAGATTGGGGGCTATAAAGATACAGAGGTAGTCTCCCGGCATCTGATCCAAGGTTGACTTCTTCTATGGTGAAGGGATGCGGATCGTCCTTTCGGCCGAAGATGATTGGATGGTCCCCTCCCTCGATTATTCGGTAAGCGTCTTCGGCTGGAGTAAGCTGGATTGTGGTGTAGACATTTATCACCTGTGTGTGTAGGTGAGTGCCTATACCGTGTTCCATAGCGTACATTGTACAAAGCTTATTAAGCTCGAGGTAGTTCAAAGATAACCCTTTATTGATGAAGTAAGGTATCTTTTCTAGGGGGATTATATCATCTGCGGAGGGAACATCAGTGTGGGCAGCCACATACTTGGCTAGCTCCGGTTTCTCTTCGGTTACCCCCTGTATGAATGAAGACTGAGAGGACGACCTGGGGAGCTTGATCGTCAGCGGTTCAGTTGATAGAGCTGAGCGTGGAGTTGTTGGCAGACTAGCAACCCCCAGTTTGGTACTCGATGTGGGGCGAGGAGTGGCTGGTTCGCTAGAAGTGCAGACCTTGTATCGGGGTGATGACCCTTCTTGGGAAGGCGTATCGTCAGCGGCTTGTCGGAGGGATTGAGCTTCTCCGTTTAGGGCTGACCGAGTCTCGGTAGTCTGATTGTTAGTGGCCCCGTTGTAGATCTTGGCACTTGGCTAGACCTTGGCAGCCGGATTATCATCTGCTGTTCTTGTGCCGAGAGGCTGATTGCGTCCTTATGCAGAGTGGCGGTAAGGGGTGCAGACCTGCCCGATTTGCGAGCTTGGAGGTGGATCGTCAGAGGCTCTTCTGATCCTGTGGCTGTCTCGGTACTAGCTTGTACATCTCCTTCACCAAGATGCTTCTTCGACTTTTCGTACAGGCAGGAGTCTGAGTAGTAAGATTCGACCTGTCACGACCCGCACTCGCTTTTCGGATATGAGACGTGTCCAAGCCAGCCTAGATAGGTTTGAGAATAAGTGAAAGATTTCTCCAAATTAAATTTGAATTGATTTGGCTACTACTATATGGATTCGGAAGGAAGAGGAGAGAATTTGAGTTGGGTTTAAGTAGAATTCAAATAAGGGCAGACTTGCATTCACCCCCCTTGCTATAATAGAATTTATATATTGTCCCTCCTCATTGATAAATTTGAGAAGAACCCCTTCTTTCCCTTATTATTTACCAATAAGTGCTAATATATATATTAGCTATATAATTGATTATTTAATTACAAATATGCAATAATTAACAATATAGATAAAATAAATAATTAGGGATTTCGGGTAACCACCATTTTAAATCAAATAAATAATAAAAAAAATATTTTGAAAATTTTCGGGAAGGGAGGCTACAAATCTATCCACCTTAAAAATAATTTCGTCCTCGAAATTCAAATTCATAACTATTTCTTAAAATTCATAGTCTAGTATTCCCTTAATCTCCTCAAATTTAATTTCTCAAAATAATTGTATCCTCATTCCTGTCATTTTTGAAACTCTGAAACTCCGAGGACTTCTACCCACCTTAGAGGCTAGGATATGGTGGCAAGGTTCCTGTCACAGGGCTGGCCGAGGGTAGCTACACTTGCATATACAACTATCATAGCCATAGGAATACTCTGGGTCTATCAATCAATTACGTGTTTTCGTCTTTCCAATCCGCGAAAGACAAAAACAATAAAGAGTTCAAGAGATGTCGCTGAATACAATTACGTGATTCAAAGGCGAATATATAATTCAAGAGAAATTGTCAAGCAATCGCGGATGAGATCCTAGATATCTCTATATCTCAGTCCACGTAGGATAATTTAAATGAAGAGCGAACCAAAATACATCATGGTTGATCAGACCGTGATACAATGATTCTGATTAGACAATATGTTAGCGGGCGTCCCCAATGAACATATGTCTTGAAGCAAGCTCAATAAAAGATTAAGCTTGCGAAAACTAGGCTGTAACAGCAGTATTGGTCAGATAGTCAAAATATAAGTAGGCAAGATTTTTGGAAAGGAGGCACAAGTAGATCGAGTTTTAAGAAAATCAAAATCTAACTCGAGACTCGTACACGAATAACAGAATCAGAAATTATAAACTAACCCTTACAGCAAAAGAAAATTTAAAATAGACAATTATAACTTATGATAGAAGATTTATATCTAATACAGCAAAAGAATATTAAACAGTTCATTAAAATTAATGCCTTAATTCTAGACAAGTCTAACGTACCAGTGAATAGTGGATCCACATTGAATCATAATGTCATATCAAAAGTATCAGTGTACCTATAGGGATCTAGGAAGTTATCTAAATTGTATGGCCTATCTAATAACCTTAACTACCCAATGATCAAGTTAAACAAGGGACTCCTAGTCCTAGTTATTCTCTTAAATTATTTTAATCCTAGTTTGTGAATAAGCAATTCTTTGTTGCAGGCTCGCAATGGTACGACTAACTTAAGTACCATCACGAGTTCGCAATCTTTTACAAAATCTGACCTGTATGGGCCACCATAAAAACTTGTCACGACCCGCACCCGCTTTTCAGATACGAGACGTGTCCAAGCCAGCCTAGATAGGTTTGAGAATAAGTGAAAGATTTCTCCAAATTAAATTTGAATTGATTTGGCTACTACTATATGGATTCGGAAGGAAGAGGAGAGAATTTGAGTTGGGTTTAAGTAGAATTCAAATAAGGGCAGACTTGCATTCACCCCCCTTGCTATAATAGAATTTATATATTGGTCCCTCCTCATTGATAAATTTGAGAAGAACCCCTTCTTTCCCTTATTATTTACTAATAAGTGCTAATATATATATTAGCTATATAACTGATAATTTAATTACAAATATGCAATAATTAACAATATAGATAAAATAAATAATTGGGGATTTCGGGTAACCACCATTTAAATCAAATAAATAATAAAAAAAATATTTTGAAAATTTTCGGGAAGGGAGGCTACACGACCCCTTTGAAGGGATCGATATCAGCAAATTTCGTCCTCACGAAGCCGTATTTATCGACATATTTGAAGCACTGGTGCAGCGTGGAAGGCATGATCATATAATCGTGTATCCATGGGCGCCCCAAGAGGATGTTATAAGAAGTGTCTACATCTATGACGTAGCAGGTGACTTCGGATTGGAGGTCGCCAATTTGACACTTCAGACGAATCTTCCCAATAGGGTAGCTCCTGTCCGAATTAAAACCGCTGATGGCGGTGCTTGTAGGCGTCAGGCGGTGCATTGGGATGCGGAGATGATGTAGCAGACCCTTCGGAATAATGCTTATGGAAGTGCCATGATCAATGTGCATCCGATCCACCTTTACGTCGCCGATGTATCCAGTATAGTATAGTGGGCGATCATGCAGATTAGTTTTGATGAGCATATCTTGCGGAGTGAAGACGATGTTTGGCATTGCGCCATTGCTGGCACTGTCCTGGAGATCCACAGGTGAGTCCTCCCCGGTGAGGTTGGATTGAGCCAGATAGGCATCGATATTTTGGAGTGCTTCGCTCAATGCAATACGAACGTCCTTGGAGAGCCTTAGAAGTTCGTACAGTGACAACTTGGTCGGTGTGTTGGCTAATTGTGCCAAGATGTCGAAGTTGTAGGGCCTCTCCAGCCCTTGGGCTGCCTCTTTTCGGAGAGATTTGTCGAAGCGAGTCTCCCTCGGCCTAGGCTTGTCGGTCGTCGAAGGCTGAGCCGGTCCCGGAGCATCAGTTGTAGTGGGTTGATGATTTTTAGCTGGATTGTCAACCACAGGTTGGGATTGCGCTCCAGACCGCGTGACGACGGCTGTAGCCTCCTCGATGTCTGTCGAAATTGTGTGGCAGGTCCTGACTTTTCCATTCTTTTTTTTTGCAGATAGAAGACGATGTGGGCCGAGTCACTTCCGATACCAAGTCTGGATGGATCCACATGACCTTCCCTCGTGATGTGGTGAGGGGCACTAAACCAGTAGCCTGATCTCGGGGAGGTGTAAGATTAGTAATCTCCATTGTCGCCAGAGGGATGGGGACCACCCCGTCTTGAGTTTTCGTCGGAGGGAAGCCGCTGAATTGTACCGACACCATATTGGCTGCCACTGTTACCTCTTCGAAATTGATGGCTAAAGTGTTTGAATCGATAAGGTTTTGGATGTACCGTTTCAGCTGGTAGCAGTCGTGTGTAGCATGGTGGACGTAGCGATGATAATGGCAGTACTTTGGGTTCTCCATCTCTGCCGGCCGCGAATCCCGCCTTGGTGGAGGAAGATGAATTCTGTCCCCTTGTATGAGCATGTCCAAGATGGGCTTGACGTGACCGTCTTCGAAGAAGTAAGTGATTTGCGGCCATTATTTGTCTGCCGGCTTTGGCTCAGGTTTCTGTGCTGTGTCGGCCACCATAGCCTGCTTTCCCTTGCCGTCTCGATTGTTGGAGGGGCTACCACCATTATCGTTGTTGGGATGCTTACCCTTGTTCTCTCCGTCCGAGATGTGCAATCCCAGTTGGCGGGCCTTCTTCAATCGTTCTTCGGCGCTTGTGGCGCTGATGATGAACGTCTTCCAGTCCTTGAATTGACTTTCGCCCATCCAGAGACTGATTGTTGGGAGGAGTCTCTTTTGGCAAATTTCAATCAAGGATGAATCTGGATTTCCAGAGGGCAACTTCATGGCGGTTTGGCAGAACCGCTCGATGTAGTTCCTTGTCAACTCTTTCTCCCCTTGGACGACGTCCATGAGGATGGATATGGTAATGTCCTGCCCCACTTCATAGAATCTCTCCAAAAACATGCGCTTGAAGCTGACGAATGAGTGGATGCAGTTGTCCGGCAGATTGCGATACCGTCGAAGGCGACTCCCTCCAATGCCCCGATGAATAATCGTATGAGAATGGCATCGTCATGGGGCAGATGGTCGGTGGTGACCTCGAAGTAAGTGATGTACCGACTTGCTGAGGTCTTGCCATCATAAGGATTGATATTAAACGGCTTATATCTTGGTGGGAATGGAACATCCCTCCATGCAGCAGGGTACGGTTGCCGTATTCTGAGGTCTTGAGAGTTTTCTCGAGCGTGGAATATGGCTCGGAGCTCCTGGACCTCTCTTCTCACTTCGCGTGCTTCGTCCACGGCGGTGGGGGCCGTTGTTTTCGGAGGATTGTTGCCCGGGTTTGGTACCGCCGAATTCGAGTCCGCATTGACCGCGGGACCCGTACTTGTTTGGCCAGGCGTCCCTCCTTGCAGAGTTGGAAGGGCCGCTCTAATCTCATCTACAGACTTGACCAAAGCAAGCAATATGGCTTCGAGACTGTCGATGCGCTGGCGATCACTGGAACCACCTTGGTTGCTGTCTGTCATGAATACCGTCTTCACATGAGAAGAGATAGACGGAACAGTGGAGGAAGTGCCCTCCGAATCGTACCCCTGTAGTGAGAAGTCATCGGGGTATGTGGGTATATTCCCTTCTGATTCAGACTCGGAAGGAACAGTACCCCCAATCTCCGAGTTTGCTTCGTCTTGGAAGTTGTGGATGTCGTCGGGGACGTCGAGGTTTGCTGCATCCGATGGGAGAGTTGTCTCCCCCGACTCGTTTTCTTAGAACATCGGATTGCTGTGGAGGTTCGGAGGGGTGCTACCTCCAGCCCCAGCAATCCCCCTGCGTTATGGACGACGAATCTCCCACTGTAGCAGATTTCGTCTTAGAACGAGTACCTTAGAAAACTCTGGTGGTGGGCACCCGCTTAGAGACAGTCTTTTAGTAGCAGTGGTTGAGATCTTCGGGCTGGGAACATTCGTCTTTTTCCTCCTTCCATCAGCGGGGACTTTCCGAGCAGAGTTGCAGGAGACGACGGGTAGTGCCTCGTCTTCTGAAGATGGTTGTTGCAGTCTTTGAAAGACAGACTGCCGGTCTTCTTGCATCGTTGTGCTATTGCAGCAGCAGTTGACGATGAATTGGGTGCAGTGACGTCCGTGGGAGGACTCTTTGCACCCCGATGCATCTTCTCTTTTCTTGCGTTTATGGAGGATGGCCTCACGCAAGTCAGATGGGTCTGGACCGACTATGTTTGCTCCCAGGATTTTGGAAGACTTTTGTGAACCTCTCTGTCCGTCTGCCGTCGGGGGCTAGACTCGAGTAGTTCTGTACAACTTCCCATCCGAGGCCCGCGTAATAATCAGCGAGACGCCCCGATAGTCAGAGGTTGGGGTAGCCGACTGGGCTTGGTGGGCCCGCGCTACCCTAGACTTCTTTCTTTTAGCACTCGCGGGTGCGTAATAGGAAGAGTCCAAGTTGAATACCACAGAGTCTAGCTTATAATCCAGAGAATCATCAGGGTCAGGACCGCATGCGAGACGGTCGAAGACTGATCGAGAGAAGCGTGGAACGGACGCTATGCGGCTAGGATTGGAAACTGTGCAGGCTGTCTGCATGCGGCTATCTTTAGCTGTCGGATGAGTTGTTCTTGTGCGGCTAGGAGTCACGACCGTGCAGGCTGGCCGCATGCGGTTGGCAATTGTGGCCGCATGGGTTTTCTACAAGCGATTGACTTCAGTAACCGCATAAGCTTCATCCATGCGGTTGGCAACTGTAGTCGCATAAGCTATACGGCTGACTGATGTGGCCGTATGAGTTTTCTTCATGCGGCTGGCGGATGTAGCCGTATGAGCTTTCTGCATGCGGCTAGCACCCTTACGTGGCTCGGATCGCATAGAGTTCCTCTTTGCCCCTGCAAGTCCAGCATCATAGTATTTTCTTCTGCCGGACTTAGGGACAACAGAGTTGTCTACGGTCTGAATTAGGGCCGCAGGAGAGTCTTCCCCGCCGTCTTGAGCAACAGAGGGTATCTCTGCAAGAGCTTCAGTAGGAGCGAACGATCGGGGTCTCCACTCCTTGCGGGCCTTCTTCGTGCGGGCTTGCTTCTGGACCGGGCCAGCGCTCTTGTGGGAGAGCATTTCTTCAAACGCCTGTTGGTCGAGACGGACGACCATCTTCTGTTGCGTGGAGCCAAGCTTGGCTGCATCCGATTGCGTCACCAACTCCTCAGCCGTGGAGAAGTTTGTCCCCAGCAGAGTCGCCATCGTGTTTGCCATGAAATATAAAAGAGCAGAACAGTTTTATGGGACGACTGGACTTTTACTTCACGTTACAAACTCGCTTGTACAAAGAAAGCCTAGGGACGAAAACCTAGGTACAGCAATCTAAGTACAATTGTTTATTTTTGATTCTGGGGGGTGACGATAGAGGCTCGGGGAAAGCGACGGCAGCTCTGCCTTACTCCTTGGACGATCGGACGTAGCCTTGGCTCCTGTGACAAGATGCTTGGCGTTGACGAAGAAATGCTCTTCTTGCTCTTCTCGTATTGCTCTTCTGGCTTCTCTCTCTCTGGATTGATCTCTGTGTATTCTTTCCTTTGATTATTGGGGAAGCGTCTCTCTGTATGTGCGTCTCTCACTTGCAAGGGAATGGCACCCTGCTATTTATAATAGTGGGGGGCATCATTAGGGTTTGCAATGATTGGCCATTCTCAAAGTGGCGACGGCCTGATAAGTGATCAATCTGGGCCATTAATCTTGAGCATGAAGGATCTGGGCCATTAATGAGGATTATGCCAAATCATGTCAGTCATTAATGTTGATTGCAATAAATCCCCATTATGATGATTTGCTGATATCCGCAAATCTAAATGAATCAATTTAAATTATTCTCTTGCCACGTGTCCCAAATCATTAGGATCTGACCCAAAATTTGATTATCTTTAGGACACGTGTCCTGTCATCATTGTTGAGCCGCATGAGGAGCGTTCATATTTGGGCCGCATGAAGGTCGTCATGACCGAGCCGCATAAAAGATTTCATGACCGAGCGCATGAATAGTCTCTATACTCGAACCGCATGAAGGTTGTCATGACCGAGCCGCATGAATATGTTCATGACCGAGCCGCATGGGGGTCTTCATGGCCGAACTGTATGAGAGTCTTCATGGCCGAGCCGTATGGATTTCTTTCATGGCCGAGCCGCATGGGGGACCTTCATGATTGAACCGCATAGGTTTCTCTGCACTGGCCGTATGAACTCGTCTAGTCTGGCCGCATAAAATTGCCTCGAAGCTGTGAAGATTTTCTCCAGTTCCCTAGGAAGATATTGCTCTTGTGTCAGTCATCATGACTACTTTACGTCAGGGCTGTCAGCTGTCAGCTGTCAGCCGTCAGAGCATTAATTGTGTTTGAATGACGCTGGGTACAGCCGTTCTAAAAAGACACGTGGCTTCCCTCTGCTGGCCGCATGGAGTCCACTCTGTGTTTGAGCCGCATGGGACTCTTGAGCCGCATGCGGCCCCTTGGCCGCATGGATCATTTTTCTCTTCTTTTCATGCTTCTACACCACGGTGGAGAACTCGATCGAATGAAACCTTTGTCCTGTAACTCATCCACCTGCTTCTTCAACTCCACCAGCTCGCTGTTGTTTACTTTATAGACGTGCTGAGATATCGGCTCTACACCGGGCACCAAATCTATAGAGAACTCCACATCTATGTCCGGAGGTAACCCTGGCAACTCCTCCGGAAATACATCCATGAACTCAGCTATCAATGGATGTGGCACGCTCTGCTCCTCTACTGAAACTCTGCAGAAGACTTCGCTGCTCTGCTCCGTCTTCCATCTGGTGAACTCGAACTCTGGCTCTCCTGGCACTCTGAAAAAGAACTCTACCACCATGATAATCTATACTGGCATGGTGCCTGCTCAACCAATCCATCCCGAGTACATTATCGTAGTTCGGTAATGGCATTACGAGCAGACTCACATCCAGTTTTTGGTCTCCCAAAACTACTCTCCGATCCTTGCAAATATCACGGACGAGGATGATACCACCCCAGTCGTGATCTTGCAAGTCCTAGGCAACGATTCAGAAGAAAGATGGTGTCTAATAGCAAATGATACACACACAAAGCTATGGAAAGCCCCCGAGTCAAACAAATCAAATGCGGGAAACGACATAATCAAAGGAGGACAGTGTATTTCAAAGGAAGGCAATAGCTGCAAGAATTAGATAAGAAATTTTCCTAATATGATTGAGTACCTTAAACTTATATCCTATATCCTACTGCAGGCTGTAGTGATACTCTAGTTCGAGTACCACTAAAAAATTGTACTAGTTGCGACTCTCGACCTACATGGGCCACCACTAAAAATGTGTCAAGTTCTGTACCCGGTGTAAGGGCACGAAAAGTGGGTACGTCCAGCCTATACCACAGTGTCGACAGTAGAACGTTGTCCTAGGTCACAACATCTAACATATACTATACCTGTACAATGATATACTCTTCAAAAGGAGGACAACATATAAAGTACAACTTAATCACATAATCTAAGATGGAATAAAGAGATAAAAGATGGATAATAATCTCAATAGAACTACAACTAAAAGAAATAAGTTTGGATGTTTAAACAACATCAAAATCCAAATAATTGAAGTACATCTCAACGACAAAACATCTAAATAAAGATAACTAGTCTATAAGTCTAAACTAGATAATGGGCAAGTCCTCAGCAACTGTTGGATCCTCCTGAGGGTCCAAGTCACCGGTGTCATCTAAGCAAACTCCATAGTAAGTAGGACAGAACTCCTCCTCATTCTCTGTAATATTTTCAACTGATCCAATCAGGATAGGAACGAGCACAATACATCTCACGCAGTTCATATCATGACAGGAAATGTAAAGCATTCTATAGAATAAAATACATAAAACGCTGTAGAAAATAAACATGAAGAGAAAGAGAGAATCTGATGAACAAAAGATATCTATATATGGTAATAGAGAACTGTAAGTGACTATGTGATTTAGCGTATAAGATAGTTATGTGAACAGCTTGAGTTTATACATGATTACACTACAAAGTTTATACATGATTACACTACTTTGGAATTGTTCACATGACTACTTCTACTCCCACGTACCCCAATTAATATAGAAGGATCTATACAGGTTATGTTATAATACATAAAGTTTTATACATGAAGCTCATGCGATCATGAGAGTACATGAGAGCACATGAGTGTACATGAATAATAAGAGTCCATGGAATACATGATGTTCATGAAAAGCACATGACATGATGTATTCGATACACCCGTGGGGGATAACATCTCATATAAAGATCCATATAGTACTAATCCATGAAAACATCGTGTCAACATCAAGTAAATTAGTCTATAACAAGAATATAATTTCTAGCAAGTATGAAACAATCAGAGAATGTACTCGCCTGGTATCCCGAATGTCTGATGAGAATATGAGGCCGAACCGGGGTATCTGAGTCCTATTTAGAGCAACCACAGGTTATAAAGTGTCTAATATGAAATAAGAGTAATCCACAATGCATTCTATATGATTTTAGGACATTCTAGGTCAAAGTCAACTCTTTGTCAACTATGGTCAAGTATTCTAGTCAAACTAGGTCAAAGTCAACCCTTGGTCAACTCTGGTCAACAA
>JANAVB010028612.1:5000-7500 GCA_029216955.1 Iris pallida
CCCGCGTCGTTAGGACGCTTGTTGAAGTTGTTGCGGATGCTTGATCCGCCCTTCTGCGACGTTCGACCGAAGACCCGCTCCATCTCAAGAGCGGCGTTATATGATTCCCTGTACGTCTGGCATCTCTGATTCATGACATCCCGACGCAAATCTTCATTCAGGCCTTGCTGGAAGCGCTCGCACCACGCCTCTGCGTTCGGCAGAAAAGCCCCGGCAAACTTCGCTAGCTTTGCGAACTTCGCGTCGTAGTCTTCAACGGACAAGTTTCCTTGCTTCAAGGACATGAACTCCTCTTCCTTCTGTCGACGAAGGGCACGAGGGATGTATTGTTCGAGGAAGGCCCGTTTGAATGTCTCCCACGAGATCTTGGCACTGGGGTTGGACCCTTGGAGTTCCTGTTTCTTCGCCTCCCACCAGTCGTAGGCCCTCAAGTTGAGCTGCAACGCTGCGCACCCGACTTTCTTGGACCCCTTGATGTTGAGGAGAGTGAACAGACTCTCAATCTTCACTAGCCACCCCATGACTTCGTCAGGCTCTGCTCGACCGTTGAAGTCCGGCGGGTTCATTTTCTTAAACTTGGTCATCTTAAGCAGGGAGGAGGAAGACACATGTTTCGTCTTTTCGGCTTGCACTTCTTCCTCGGACATGGCGGTCGTCGAGTTCTGTTGTGTCGCTATGGTACTCACGATCCTGGTCAGGGCGTCCATTTGCTTTTGTTGGGCGCTGACTTGGGCCTGGATCTGTTCCTGCAGCTGTCGTTGCTGCATCTCTGACTGACGTTGTTGGAGCTCCATGAGGCGTAGTAGTCGCTCCATGGCCGATTCGCTAGGCGTCGCACCTTCGGTGCTATCGGTGCTAATCAATGTGGGGACACCCAGTCTTTCCGTCATTCCTACAAAATTGAGCAAACCCGTTAGTATTCTCAAAATATCTACGGGCTTATGTGTATGGAACGATTATTTCAGGCCGCATATGTCGAAAAGCATAGTTTTTGAAAAATTGCAACGGCATCATCTAAAGAAAGTATTTTGGAAGGTCCGAGGGGTGAACCATTGGCTCTGATACCAACTTGTCACGCCCCGACTCGCCGAATCGGTCGCCATCGCCTTGACTCGATATAAATCGATCCCCACGGGTCGGGACGTGATGCCGTACAAGTCTTTGATGGACTTGCACAAGGCAGGGATGTGCGCTTGGAAATTTCTTCTTGACTCGACGCGTTGAAATTAAACAGTGCAGAAAGTTGAAAACATAGCATAGGAAGAAACTTAGCTTTTCATTCATAAACTTGCAAAATATGTGCAAGGTCATATTTACATTACATATGCCGTTGCGGCTACATCTTTGAAATACAAAAGAAAGCTATCGACAAGCTACGCCTTGAAATAATCCTCGGCGTTCCATACATTCATGCCCCTTTATACATTTGAACAAAAGCCTTCGGTCTGAATTGGGCATCAAAATACTTCAAAATAGGAGAGCTTCGTGCCGCCTCCCGTTCTTCAGCTCCAGCTTAGTCTCGAGCTCCCGCAGCACGCTCGTTACCTGGGGAGTTGGGGGTTAGCACACTTGCTAGTGGATGGGACGAACCCACTCGTCTAAACCGACACTGCTTATTAAGGATTCAGGCATACGAAGTGATCTTTCTATTTAGAACTATATGAGTTGCAGTTCATATCGAAGGCACATTTTAAACGATAACAACATAATCCATTTAAAGGCATTCTTACCACGGCCGTGCTCCTTTCCTGCACAAAATATACATGATACTTACCACCTGCACAAGACAATAGGTGAGCATGAAATCTATCCTATATGCGGTCATTGGTGATATCGACACCAAGAAGGACGATTACGTAGCCTTGCGACGCGCCCTCCAGTCCAGGTAGCGAGCCTAACTGGAGGTCTCGCAATGCCTCGCGCCGAAGCACGATTTTCATAATTTCCTCCTAGGCCGATTCGGTCCCAGGGCCCCGGGTACCGTCTCGAGGAAAGCTCACCTTGTGCACAAGTCGTCCTTGACCATGCGAATGTATGAACAGTTATATATGTATGAAGAAAATTGCATAGCGTAACCATTATCAAATCACATAATCATTCCTACTCGCGCAAGGGTCCTTTCCCCCGAAACCGTACGTTCTGATTTAGCATCCCGTAGGCACCAAATTCTCCGAGGCATAATGTACCGCCACCAAGGTTTTCATAGTTGTGTTTTGCATGGCATGAAATATAGTCTATCTCTTTCTTAGTGTGAACCTATCGATTCAGAGTTTACTTTTCTAGGTTGATATATTATCCCGAGCTCTTGATCTTAGTGGCAAGCATACATCCCGTTAGCATCATCGATTTGAACGTTGAACTTTAAGAATTTAGTTGGCGGGAAGGAGTAGAAAAGAAGGGGCCGAAGAACCACCCACCTAAGGAGATTGCGCCGAGAGTAGGAGAACGCTTCGCGACGGTCAAGCGTCAGTTACACGAACTCCTGCAATGGCACGAGCAT
>JANAVB010028612.1:12500-17500 GCA_029216955.1 Iris pallida
CCGGGGCTTTTCTGCCGAACGCAGAGGCGTGGTGCGAGCGCTTCCAGCAAGGCCTGAATGAAGATTTGCGTCGGGATGTCATGAATCAGAGATGCCAGACGTACAGGGAATCATATAACGCCGCTCTTGAGATGGAGCGGGTCTTCGGTCGAACGTCGCAGAAGGGCGGATCAAGCATCCGCAACAACTTCAACAAGCGTCCTAACGACGCGGGAGGATCTGGTGCGCCAAAGCGCCAGAACACGACCGAGTATCGGGGGCCTCACCCAGGCGTACGATGCCATCGCTGCGGCAAGATGGGACATCTGGCGGTCGACTGCCGAGGGGGATGCTTCAAGTGTGGCCAGCTAGGTCACAAGGCGGTAGATTGTCGAATGGGGAGGGCGAACCAACATCCACCAAGGGACGTCCAGAGCCAGAACAGGGCGCCCCCCGCCCATGGCGCAAACGCGGTGCCCGTGAACCCACAAAATCGCCAAGGGGCGCAAGGCCGAGTCTACGCACTAACGCGGGACGAAGCCTATGCGTCCGACACTGTTGTGACAGGTATACTACTCTATAAAAATTTGCCTGCTAGAGTATTATTCGATTCGGGTGCAACGCATAGTTTCATATCAGCCGACTTTGTAAAAGAAAATGAATTACCTATGCAACTTTTAGATATGAATCTTAGCGTTAGCACTCCATCGGGAGTAGACATGCCTGCCACTCATATTTGTAGGGACGGTTACATATGCATCGGAGGGAGGAATCTATCCTTGGAAGTTATCGTCCTCGACGTCAAGGAGTACGATATAATCCTCGGCATGGATTGGTTGGGTGCATGCCACGCAACGATTGAGTGCGCGGAGAAGAGAGTTGTGTTCCGCCTTCCGGGCGAAACCGAGTTCTCCTATTCGTGCGGAGCAGCATCAAAGTCGGCGATGGTGATATCGGCGATTTCGGCAAGGCGTATGTTGCATTCTGGGTGCAGCGGATATCTAGCATCAGTTCGAGACACAAGAACGGAGATTGCAAGCACGGCCCAGACTGAAGTCGTGGCAGAATTTCCTGATGTGTTCCCAGACGAGTTGCCAGGGATGCCGCCGGACCGAGAGATAGAATTCAGCATCGACACCTTCCCGGACACCCGACCGATATCCAAAGCACCCTATCGAATGGCGCCGGCAGAGCTGAAGGAACTGAAGGCACAACTACAAGAGTTACTGGATCGCGGATACATTCGCCCTAGTGTCTCCCCGTGGGGTGCCCCAGTGTTGTTTGTGAGGAAGAAAGATGGATCGATGCGGCTGTGCATCGATTATCGGGAACTCAACAAAGCCACGGTACGAAACAAGTACCCGTTACCGAGAATAGATGATCTGTTTGACCAGCTACAAGGGGCGACGGTGTTTTCCAAGATTGATCTTCGCTCAGGCTACCACCAATTGAAGATCAAGTCCGAAGACGTGCCGAAGTCCGCCTTCCGAACCCGATACGGTCACTACGAATTTCTGGTCATGCCTTTCGGCTTGACCAACGCTCCTGCCGCGTTCATGGATCTAATGAACCGGGTGTTCCGACCGTTCATAGACAAATTTGTCGTTGTGTTCATCGACGACATTCTCATATATTCAAAGAGCAAGGACGAGCACGTGGAACACTTGAAGACGGTGCTACAGACTCTGCGTGAAAATCAACTCTACGCCAAGCTAAGCAAGTGCGAGTTCTGGATGAACAGCGTGACGTTCCTTGGGCACGTTGTCTCCGCGGAAGGCGTCACGGTAGACCCAAAGAAGATTGAAGCAATAGTCGAATGGAAGCGGCCTACCTCAGCAGGCGACATCCGAAGTTTCCTCGGCTTGGCGGGCTACTATCGTAGATTTGTGAAGGATTTTGCTAAAATTGCGTCGCCTCTAACTCGCCTCACCCAGAAAGGAGTCGCATTCGAGTGGAACGACGCCTGCGAATCGAGCTTCCAAGAGTTGAAGAAACGGCTCGTCTCAGCGCCGATCCTTGCACTTCCGGACGGGCCAGAAGGGTTTCAGATATTTAGCGATGCATCGCGGACGGGTTTGGGATGCGTTCTTATGCAAAGGGATAAGGTGATTTCGTTTGCTTCGAGACAATTGAAGCAACACGAGAAAAATTATCCTACGCATGATCTCGAGTTAGCGGCTATTGTATTCGCATTGAAGCTATGGCGGCACTATCTTTATGGTGTAGCTTGTCGCATCTATACGGACCACAAAAGCCTCAAATACATCTTCACTCAACGGGACCTGAACTTACGGCAACGGCGTTGGCTCGAACTCATCAAAGACTACGATCTGACTATCGAGTACACGCCAGGTAAGGGGAACGTTGTGGCAGACGCGCTGAGTAGAATGTTTGCAGGGTGCTTGTCTATCAACCGTAGCATACAGCGAGACTTGGCGGAGATGGGTATCGAACTACGAATTCGTTACCGCGGAGCACGATTGGCCCAATTGCACCTTGAGTCGAGCCTGCACAACAAAATAAAGACCGCACAGGAGGACGATCCATTCCTGAAGAAGATGCGCGAGCTGATTTCGACGGGAAAGGCGACCGACTTTATGGTGGACGAAGGCGGAATGGCGCGGATGAAGGGGAGGATATGCGTGCCGGACCATGCTGAACTTAGGAGGGAGATTCTGACGGAGGCCCATTATGCGAAGTACTCGTTGCACCCCGGGAGTACCAAAATGTATAAGGACCTGCGCACGATCTTTTGGTGGCACGGCATGAAGAAAGACGTGGCGACGTTCGTGTCACAGTGTATGGCCTGTCAACGGGTGAAGGCCGAGCATCAAAGACCAGGCGGGGAGCTACAGAACCTCGATATTCCAGTATGGAAGTGGAACGACATCTCTATGGATTTCATCATGGGCCTTCCGAAGACGTCGCGGGGAAATGATGCGATTTGGGTCATTGTCGATCGTTTGACCAAATCCGCTCATTTTCTCGCTATTAAAGCATCATGGAGCGTCGATCGGTTAGCTCAGATTTATCTCGACGAGATCGTCAGACTGCACGGGGTACCGGCCACAATCATTTCGGACAGAGACGGGCGATTCTTATCACGTTTCTGGACGAGTCTACAGGCGGCGCTGGGCACTAAGTTGAACCTTAGCTCCGCGTACCACCCACAAACCGATGGCCAGACAGAAAGAGTGAATCAAATCCTGGAGGATATGCTACGTCTGTGTGCGATAGATTTGAAGACTAGCTGGGACACGCACTTGCCGCTCGCGGAGTTCGCATACAACAACAGTTACCAATCGAGCATCCAGATGGCTCCCTACGAGGCGCTTTACGGGAGGAAGTGCCGATCTCCGATTTGCTGGGACGAAGTCGGGGAGCGACAGGTGCTCGGGCCAGAACTAGTCGAACAAGCCGTCGAGAAAGTCCGCCTGATTCGAGATAGGCTCCGCATTGCTCAGAGTCGACAGAAGAGTTATGCAGATACTCGTCGACGACCGTTAGAGTTCTTGGTTGGGGACCATGTGTTTCTGAAGGTGACGCCGATGCGGGGCGTCATGCGATTCGGGGTAAAAGGCAAGCTGAGTCCGAGATTCGTAGGGCCCTTCGAGATCCTCGAAAGAGTGGCGACCGTTGCTTACCGGGTCGCGCTACCTCCTGCCCTGGCCGAAGTGCACGACGTCTTCCATGTCTCCCAACTTCGGAAGTACGTGCATGACCCAAGTCATGTGGTTAGTTTCGATCAGTTGGAGCTACGCGCCGATCTATCATACTCGGAGGAGCCCGTACAAATTTTGGACCGTAAAGAAAAGATCCTGCGGAGCCGATCGATGTCCTTGGTACGCGTACTCTGGCGCAACCATTCCGTCGAGGAGTCAACGTGGGAGCTAGAGGCGGAGATGAGGGAGAAGTACCCTTCACTTTTTGCCGACGAAGGTCAGACCCTTGTTCTTAAGTTTCGGGACGAAACTTTTTCTTAGTGGTATATTATGTAGTGCCCCGCTCCCGTTGGGGCGAAGCACTACGTAATAGGCTCGTGCCAAGTCAGACATGGTCGGGAACATAGATGGCTAGTCTGACTCGGCGACGAGTTTGGATACAAAAACCATGGCATCAATAAAATCGATTTGGACGAGTGATATGAGTACCGTTCCAACTAATGGATCGACTACTGTTGGAATAAGTCCTAGATGCGGTAGGCGGCGTCTTGGCGAAGGAACTCTAAAGGGAGCGACGCAACCCGTCTGCCGTTGGTTTTATTGGTTTTCTTGGCTTTCTGAACGTATTGTTGCGTGGATTTGATAGTGTGCTTTCGCGTCGATTTCTGAATGCGTCCTTGAGAATTTCGAAGGAAGGATTGAAGGAAGGGTTCTAATTCGATGCTCGTGCCATTGCAGGAGTTCGTGTAACTGACGCTTGACCGTCGCGAAGCGTTCTCCTACTCTCGGCGCAATCTCCTTAGGTGGGTGGTTCTTCGGCCCCTTCTTTTCTACTCCTTCCCGCCAACTAAATTCTTAAAGTTCAACGTTCAAATCGATGATGCTAACGGGATGTATGCTTGCCACTAAGATCAAGAGCTCGGGATAATATATCAACCTAGAAAAGTAAACTCTGAATCGATAGGTTCACACTAAGAAAGAGATAGACTATATTTCATGCCATGCAAAACACAACTATGAAAACCTTGGTGGCGGTACATTATGCCTCGGAGAATTTGGTGCCTACGGGATGCTAAATCAGAACGTACGGTTTCGGGGGAAAGGACCCTTGCGCGAGTAGGAATGATTATGTGATTTGATAATGGTTACGCTATGCAATTTTCTTCATACATATATAACTGTTCATACATTCGCATGGTCAAGGACGACTTGTGCACAAGGTGAGCTTTCCTCGAGACGGTACCCGGGGCCCTGGGACCGAATCGGCCTAGGAGGAAATTATGAAAATCGTGCTTCGGCGCGAGGCATTGCGAGACCTCCAGTTAGGCTCGCTACCTGGACTGGAGGGCGCGTCGCAAG
>JANAVB010028613.1:0-23912 GCA_029216955.1 Iris pallida
GCATTAGGAATGGTTTCAACGATTAATATATATATATATATTATAATAATATATATATATATAATATATATATAATATATATATATTTATATATAATATAGATACATAGTTAAATAAAAAAAAAATACATAGTTAAATATATGCATAAGCTATATAGAACACATATATTCATAAATGATGAAAAATTATGAAACAAAGCCAAAGGTTGGTTTCCACGAATCCGAAATATGTATAAGTCCTGTAAACTCAGATTTTAGAAGCTAAGAAGTTGGAAATCAAATATCACATCTAATTCAAAATCGAAAACTAAAGAAAAACCCAATTCACACACAACGGCCCAAAATGAAATACACCAAACGAACCCACGAAACTCGGCATACACGTTGGTCTCGATCCACGTGATGCGTTCGTATACTCTCGGGTTCAAAATTGTGTCCGTGTCGTGTCCACAGAACTCGTATCGGAATTTCCCGATACCGCGTGGTACGCGTGCGTTCTCGTCGTTTGAGCGCCGCACACACAACGAAATGCCACGTGCTTGTGCACATAGCTGGGGGGGTCCTGGGGTAGGTCTAGGACACGATGCCACGGCGACACACCGCCTGAAATGACGCATGCAGCCCCCGCACCCGCCTGGCCTGCTGAGCGCGCGCTCGCGCCCGTGCGCCCTCGTGCGCGTGGTTCCGGCCTCGCTGCTCCCTCGTCGGGCCA
Source organism: Iris pallida (assembly GCA_029216955.1). Classification (NCBI taxonomy): domain Eukaryota; kingdom Viridiplantae; phylum Streptophyta; class Magnoliopsida; order Asparagales; family Iridaceae; genus Iris; species Iris pallida. Next base: position 712 of record JANAVB010028613.1, read on the forward strand.
CGCCACGACTCGGGGTTCGTCCTAAGGGTCATCCAGGTCTAGGTCGACATGTTTCGGGTCCTGGAATGGGTCTTCACTGCGTCGTGTGTGCGCCACGAAGTCCGTCTCCGCGACAAAAATGATAGGCTGAATGCACAATGGCTGAGTGGTGCACGCGCGATTTCTCTGCGCTCGCTCAACGAAAAGTCATGAAATTTTACGAGCATGAGGGCAGAGGTTGCCCCCACGTGCTCACAAATTTTCACGCAAAAATACACTTTGTGCATCGAGAAATCACACGCTGACAGCAGGGCACGCACGATCTCGTGCACGGGATCCGTGCACGTGCGTCCGTTGCCCGAAACGTCGCTGAAACGATGTCAAACCCAAATCCGTCTCCACAAAAGTTTATCAAAATCATATTATCTAAACATCCATGAAATCGGAATCGAAAAACAACAACTTTCTATCCTAAGCGGCATTTCGTCGAACACGTACCGTAAAGAACCGACACGTGTCCGATACCTCCTTCAAACGGAGTCGAAATCCCACCAAATTTCGTGGGCAAGACTAGGGCACCAATATGGATGCAAAAATGAAGAAAAAACCAGATTTACAATGGTAGATTAGGATTTACCTATTGAGTGTCAAAACTCAATGATCGGGGCTCTTCGGTTGTCGTGTCGGCCGATTTCCCTCTAGCAAAAACCTCCGTCTCCACTCCAGAAATGCTCCAGCAGATCCTTCTCTCCTCGACGAGCGCAACGGAGTTCTTTGGGAAGAAACGGACTCCGGATGAAGGAATTTTGAGTTTTTGAGAGATGGATCTCTTAGGATTTCTTTGTGGAGGCTCAAAATTTCACAAATGGTGAAAAGAGGAGGGGTACTGCTGTGTTGGGCGGCCAAGGGGGTCTCTTAGGGTTAGGGTTTCACTTGGGCCAACTCCTTCTCTATTAGAAATGGGCCCAAGTCAAAAAGCTTAAAGGCCTACATGCAAAAAGGCTAAATAAATAAATAAAAGCCTTATAAATAATCTAATGCATAAAAATAATTTCTAAAAATGAAACAACCATTCTAATGCATGGTTAGGCCCCTATACATGTCCACTAAGGTTAAACAAGTTGCTAGCACAATCAAGAGTCAACATATTCAGAAAAATCACAAAATGGCCAAATGACCAAAATTATCTAAACTACTCCAAAAATAGAGATTAAATCTTAATAAATTTTAAAAACAAGAATGTGAATTTTAATTACATTATTAGGCTTCTAGTGAAGATTGACTAAGGTCAAACTACTAAGTCACCAGTCTACAATCAATCAAATCACACTGCAATCAATCTAATTAATAAATAGATAAAATTCAAATAAAAATCATAAAATTTGAAATAAATAACAATTACTAAAATACCCTTGAAATTGAAAAGTGGGTGTGATAAATCTACCCTCCTTAAAATAATTTTGTCCTCGAAATTAAAATGATCCTACTCCTTCTAGGTCAAATCCCCAACAATCATGGTCTTAAGAAAACTTATCTAAATCATGCAGTTGGAAAGATATCATACATGATTATGGCAGGTAATCAGTCTGGGGTCTTATCTAGCCGCTATAGTCATACTAGATCAAAAGTAGTCATAAGGTATCAAGCATACAAACATTATGGTAGGGTACAGTAATCATCAAGATAGAATAAGGTATGGGTCAAGAACTCACCTCAACTAGGTCTGGTAGCTGGAACTCTCTCCTGGAGGTAGGCCTCGACTAGGGGCAAGTGTAGTAGGACAGTCTCGTATCTTGTGTGAAGCTGATCCACAAAATAGGCATAATCCGAGTATCTTCCTACCGTCCTTCCATACGTGCCCAAGCTTCTTACAGAAAGTACAGGTAGGCACCCACTCAAGTGGCCTCTGCTGGACAGGAATCTGAACTGGATAGGCTGGTCTAGACTGAAAGCCTGGGTACTCCTGATGCTCTGGGTATAAACTGCTCCTCGCTCTCTTGGGACTAGGCTCCTCCCTCGAATGCATATAATCCCACAACAGTTGAAAACTGAGACTCTGCTCTCTCATAAGCTCAGCCTGAAGTCTCTGTACCTCCTGCACATCCTGAAGAAGTCTGCAAATATGAGCCCCATTGGAAATGGCATGGGATACCACTCCAGGAGGCAAAGGAAGGCCCTCAGTCTCCGGCTGAACTGCAGTCCTCTCCTGAAGGATAGGAGATGGAGGGAAATTTTCCGGTGAGGCTGCTAACACCTCCTGAGCAATAGAAGGGGGAAGTACAATCTCGGTCTCTTCCGGAATTACAGCTGTGCACTGGGTACAAACTCTGGTCATGGGTGCCATTCTGGAAAGCTAAGGAAAAAATAAATAAATCATCAGGTTGTAAGGCAGTCTATCATCCTATATGAAAACTGGTGATTAAAAAATAACTGAAATTAACTATAAAGCGTTACTATTCTAAAGATGATCAAAATTGAAAGTTTAAAGCACGACTGTCAATAACACTGAAATCCAAGCAATATATATATATATATATATATATATATATATATATATATATATATATATATATATCTACAAGAAATTTTAGTCTCGATATGATCAAAGTTGATCAATTCTAGGATAAATCGAGGTTTGGGCAAGATGGAGAACGAGGTCATTGAAGTCTAGGCACGAGTATCCAAGACTTGAAATCCATGTCATAATTGAATTAATTCAATTGAATATAAGGTTCCAAACATTAGATGATAAGGAGAATGACCAAGTCGACTGGTCGCGATCAAGGGTATAAAATTCAACACTATTGAAATCCTAAAGGATACTGCAAGGATATAAAAATAAGTCAATTTTCTCCTTTTGATAAGGAAGCTAAACGTGATACCTTGGGTTGACCTATTAAGTACAGTGCCTTGTCTTTCTGAAATATGTGAAAGACAAAAGCAAAAAGAGTTCAAAGACGATGCTATTGAGTACATTACGTGGTTCATAGACGACGAAAATAATTCAAGAAGAATTGCCAAAGCTGTCGTGGATGAGACTCTAGGGAAAGTTTAACTATGCCTCTATCCACGTAGAGTAATATATGAAAGCGAACCAAAGTGCAATAGGTTGATCAGACCATCATACACCGGTTCTGATTCGACAATATGTTAGTAGGTCGACCCAATAAAATATGTCATGATATAGCTCAAAAAAGAGATAAGCTTGCAAAACTAAGGTTAAATTAGTAGCGTAAGGTAGTCAAAATATAAGTAAGGGAGGTAATAATGAAGAAGAAAAAATAGTCCAAGATCATTAACTAAGCTGGTCAAGCAATCAAGATAAGGTACAAGATTAAGCATTTAAGGAACAAGAAGAACACCATCCCATGTTGGGTCGAAAGAATTGAGTCATGGTTGAATCTCAAATTTGAGTCAGAAAGTAATTTAGTATCATGGTAAGGGTTCAAGAGGTGACAACTAATACAAGAACAAAGGAAATCAAGTTGAAGCTTGAAATAAATTTAATTAAGAATCCAGTAAAATAATTTAGGGACACAGTTCTAAAGGCGAATACTGTTAAGGAACGAACAAATACAAACGGTTAGAAAGTCACAATAAAAGATCTAGATTTGAGAAAAGGTTGAGTAAGTCAAGATTGAGATATAGTCACATAGTTTGGCAGACGACTAACAACACTGGAGTATATACCACTATCATAGTCATGCGTGATATGGCAATTAGTGTGGAACACTTCTATCTCATTAAGGTTACCTTGGTGGCCTACCTTTACATTCCTTTAAAAAGAATTTTTAAAATAACTACCTCAATTTGTATTCACTCTAAGCCTTCCAATCTAATCACGACTAACATTTAAATCCCTTTCATAAACCTCATAGTAACCGTTATCACATTACTACTAACCTTTCCAAAATTTAACATTTCAATCCAACTTTAAACTCCAGAGTTAAAGAATCATGAATCCATAAAATTCTATATCACTTCATAACTTTAAAAACTCCCAATTTGTCTCAAATAATCCTCAAAATAGACACTTCGCTTATCACGGCAATCTAGCATTTACAGCTCAGTATTTTAACGTGTTTATCAACCATTATTTCTCTTTCTAAGTCATTGAAACATAATCACTACTTCGTAAACCAAAATCTAAATAGATTTTTAAATCTTCAATCAATTGACACGATTCCAAATTTGAGATTTTTTTCTTCCAAAACAATCGTTTTCATATCTTCCCAATCTTTTAAACCAAATTTTAATATCATTGCTTCCACTTAAATTTGAAATTCAATAAACATATACATCGCAACTTGTACGACTCAATTTAATAGTTCATACTGCCACCCTTTTTTTTCCATTATCAAACCACTCTATATACGTTCAAAGATGTATAATCATAATCCAATAATTCATGAATCACATCAATTCCTGAAATTGATATATATAGATTCTAACTATTTTCCTCCAGTATCAAAAAAAAATTTATAATCCTCTGGTGATTACTACTTAGAATCTTCAAGATAAATTTCCTTGGTAATATCCCAACTTACAAACTACTAATCATTAAATCATCCATTTAGAAAAGCTCTTATAACTTAGTCAAAATCTCTGTGTATTCCAATTCCTTAATGTAATCCTTCTAGCCATGGGTTTGACCAATGAGTATATAGCAGTGTAGCCATCTTCCTAACCATTATTTAAGTACAAGAAAGTAAGGGTATTGGTGAAAAGAGTTCAAATAAGATGCAAGAATAAAGGGAGGAAGGTGGACTAAAGTAAGGGAAAGGGAATCTAAATTGAAGCTCAAAATGAGATTCTCAAGGGTCGTCCCAGGAATCTCTCAAGAAATTCTAATAGTGATTGAGTATCCTCTTATTCTAACACTTTACTTCATATACTCTATAGCAGGCTCGTAGTAATACAATTAAATTTTCGTACTATCACGATATCGTACTAATGCGAATCTGGTCCTGCATGGACCGAAGAGATGAAATCGTGTCTCCTTAACTATCTTGAAGACAGATCAAACAAGGAATCAATTACTGAAAAAGAAGCAAAATTATCAAAGGAGGATAGTTATTTTCAAAAGGAGACAAATAACAGCAAGAATTGATAAGAATTTTCCTAATGTGATTGAGTACCTTAACTTATATCTTATATCCTACTGCAGGCTGTAATGATACTCTAGTTCGAGTACCACTACGAATCACACTAGTTGTGATTGTGACCTGCATGGGCCACCACTAAAAATGTGTCACAATCCGTACCCAGTGTAAGGGCACGAGAAGTGACGAACGCCCAGCCTACGCCGTAGTGTCGGCGGTAGAACGCTGTCCTGAGTCACAATATCTAACAGTCTAAAATAAGCTCCGAATGGAGAGTAAATAATAAGCAACTCAATCACAATACTAAGATGGAATAGAAGAATGAATCTTAAGAGAGTCACAGATACAAAGTCTAGGTCTAAACCACTAGAATAAATCCCAAGTACAACTCATAAAGTCTCAAACAAAAATGCAATAAAGTACTAAATCATAGCTAGACTATAGGCAAGTCCTCAGCGACAGTGGGATCCTCCTGAGGGTCCACATCGCCAGTGTCATCTAAGCCAATGCTATAATAAGTAGGGCAGTACTCCTCATCAATACATGTAAAATTTTCAACATGCCCAGTCAGGACGGAACGAGCACATATCTCTCACAACAGTTCATAGCAGAAATGGACATATAAAGCAAGCTATAGAAAACTATACATAAATCGCTGTAAAGAAAGTCAACAAGAGAGAGAGACTATAAAATGAGATATAATATGATAAATAGAGAAATATAACCTTCTACGTGATTTAGAGCATGAATTGGTTATGTAAACGGTCTGGGTTGCACATGGATACAGCTATGGAGTGCACATAGATACCTACTGCGGATAATGATCACATAACCAACTACACTCTCCCTGTCCCCAATCAATACACAAGGATCAATGCATGTTATGTTATTGCACATGGATAACAACTACTGTATACATGGAGCTCATATGGTCATAAGTGTACATGAATAACATATGAGTGCACATGGATAAATATGAATACGTGGAGTACATGATGGCCATGATAAAGTACATGAACATGACATACTCGATGTATCCGAAGGGATAACATCGCATGAAAATATCCATAGGGTACTAATCCGTGTGAAAATCGTGTCAGCATCAAGTATACTAGTCTATAACAAGAGAACATATCCAAAGAAGTATGAAATGATCAGAGAATGTACTCGCCTGGCAAATCGAACTGCTGATGATGAGGTGTAACTAAACTGGGGCAATGTAAACCTATTTCAAATATACACATGTCACAACCAAGTCCACAATATCAAAAGAAATAGCTACAATGCAAGACTACATGCTTCTAGGTCCATTTTGGTCATAGTCAACCCTCGGTCAACTCTGGTCAAACCTGGTCAACGCTAGTCAAACCTGGTCAAACCTGGGTCAACTAGTCCGTCTACTAATTTCTAGGTCATACACAAAATTCTAGGTCATTTGGAGTTCGTTTGAGTTGAATTGGATCAAGTTTGACTCAAAGTTGACTTTTGTCAATTTGGTCAACTTGTTGGCCAATTCGACTAAACTAAGCTCGAAATGATAAACCAAATCTGTCCTAGGGCTCCTATAGTTATATACACAACTATAATCTAATCTAAGAGAATTAACAAGCATAAATATATATATACATATAGGTATATATATACATGTGTATATACAATACAATCAACCTTATTTCTAACAAAAGATGATGTGTGTGTGTGTGTGTACTGGTGCTTACTGAAATAAGGCAAATCTGAGATTAAAAATAGTAAAACGGAACCATGGAATTACTCAAAATAATATACTATTTATATACATATACAAAGTAAGAAACTACATATATACATGTGTCTATATACACAACGTTTAAATGGAAAGATACGCAATGATGCGAGATAAATAAAGAGTCTAAAATCTGAAATAATATCTCCCTCGACCCATTCGTAATATATATGCATTAGGAATGGTTTTCAATGGAATTATATATATATATATATATATATATATATATATATATATATATATATATATATATAGAGTTAAATATATGCATAAAGCTATATAGAAACACATATATTCATAAATGATGGAAAAATTATGAAACAAAGCCAAAGGTTCATTTCCACGAATCCGAAATCTCGTATAAGTCCTGTAAACTCATATTTTAGAAGCTAAGAATTTGGAAATCAAAATATCACATCTAATTCAAAAATCGAAAACTAAAGAAAAACAACCCAATTCACACAACGGCCCAAAATGCAAAATACTCCAAACGAACCCGCAACACTCGGCATATACGTTGGTCTCGACCCACGTGATGCATTCGTATACTCTCGGGTTCGAAATCGTGTCCGTGTCGTGTCCACAGAATGCGTATCAAAATTTTCCGATACCGCATGGTACGTGTGCGTTCTCGCTCGTTTAAGCGCCGCACACGCAACGAAACGCCACGTGCTTGTGCACATAGCTGGGGGGGGTCCTGGGGTAGGTTTAGGACATGATGACACGGTGACATGCCACCTGAAATGATGCATGCAGCTCCCGCACCCGTGTGGCCTGCTGCGCGTGCGCGTGCGCCCGTGCGGCCTCGTGCGCGTGGTTCCGGCCTCGCTGGTCCCTCGTAGGGCCATGCCGCGACTCGGTGTTTGTCCTACGGGTCATACAGGTCTAGGTCGACATGTTCTGGTTCATAGAACGGGTCTTTGCTGCATCGTGTGCGCGCACGAAGTTCGTCTCCGCGACAAAAACGACAGGCTGAATGCACAGTGGCTGAGCGGTGCACGCACGATTTCTCCGCGCTCGCTCAACGAAAAGTCGTGAAATTTTACGAGCATGAGGGAAGAGGTTGCCCCCACATTCTCAAAAATTTTCACGCAAAAATATGCTCTGTGCATCGAGAAATCACACGCGGACAGCAGGGAACGCACGGTCGCGTGCACGGGATCCGTGCACGTGCGTCCGTTGCCCGAAACGTCGCTGAAACGATGTCAAACCCAAATCCGTCTTCACGAAAGTTTATCAAAATCATATTATCTAAACATCCATGAAGTCGGAATCAAAAAACAATAACTTTCTATCCTAAGCGGCATTTCGTCGAATACGTACCGTAAAGAACCGACACGTGTCCTATACCTCCATCAAACGGAGTCAAAATCCCGCCAATTTTTGTGGGCAATACTAGGGCACCTACATGGATGCAAAAATGAAGGAAAAATTAGATTTACAATAGTAGATTAGGATTTACCTATTGAGTGTCCAAACTCAATAATCGGGGCTCCTCGGTTGTCGTGTCGGCCGATTTTCCTCTAGTAAAAACCTTCGTCTCCACTCCAGAAATGCTCCAACAGATCCTCCTCTCCTCGACGAGCGCAACGGAGTTTGTTTGGGAAGAAACGGACTCCAGATGAAGGAATTTTGAGTTTTGGAGAGATGGATCTCTTAGGATTCTTTGTGGAGGCTCAAAATTTCACAAATGGTGAAAAGAGGAGGGGGGTACTGCTGTGTTGGGCGGCCAAGGGCGTCTCCTAGGGTTAGGGTTTCACTTGGACCAACTCCTTCTCTATTAGAAATGGGCCCAAGTCAAAAAGCTTAAAGGCCTACATGCAAAAAGGCTAAATAAATAAATAAAAGCCTTAAAGATAATCTAATGCATAAAAATAATTTCTAAAAATAAAAACAACTATTCTAATGCATGGTTAGGCCCCTATACATGTCCACTAAGGCTAAACTAGTTGCTACACAATCAAAAGTCAACATATTCAGAAAAATCACAAAATGGCCAAATGACCAAAATCATCTAAACTACTCCAAAAATAGAGATTAAAATTAAATAAATTTTTAAAAACAAGAATGTGAATTTTAATTGCATTATTAGGCTTCTAGTGAAGATTGACTAAGGTCAAACTACTAAGTCACCAGTCTACAATCAATCAAATCATACTACAATCAATCTAATTAATAAATAGATAAATTCAAATAAAAATCATAAAATTTGAAATAAAAAACAATTACTAAAATACCCTTGAAATTGAAAAGTGGGTGTGACAAATCTACCCTCCTTAAAATAATTCGTCCTCGAAATTAAATGATCCTACTCCTTCTAGGTCAAATCCCCAACAATCATGGTCTTAAGAAAACTTATCTAAATCATGCAGTTGGAAAGATATCATACATGATTATGGCAGGTAATCAGTCTGGGGTCTCATCTAGCCACTATAGTCATACTAGATCAAAAGTAGTCATAAGGTATCAAGCATACAAACATTATGGTAGGGTACAGTAATCATCAAGATAGGATAAGGTATGGGTCAAGAACTCACCTCTACTAGGTCTGGTAGCTGGAACTCTCTCCTGGAGGTAGGTCTCGACTAGGGGCAAGTGTAGTAGGACAGTCTCGTATCTTGTGTGCAGCTGATCCACAAAATAGGCATAATCTGAGTCTCTTCCTACAGTCCTTCCATATGTGCCCAAGCTTCTTACAGAAAGTACAGGTAGGCACCCACTCAACTGGCCTCTGCTGGACAGGAATCTGAACTGGATAGGCTGGTCTAGACTGAAAGCCTGGGTACTCCTGATGCTCCGAGTATAAACTGCTCCTCGCTCTCTTGGGACTAGGCTCCTCCCTCGAATGCATGTAATCCCACAACAGTTGAAAACTGAGACTCTGCTCTCTCATAAGCTCAGCCTGAAGTCTCTGTACCTCCTATACATCCTGAAGAAGTCTGTAAATATGAGCCCCATTAGAAATGGCATGGGATACCACTCCAGGAGGCAAAGGAAGGCCCTCAGTCTCTGGCTGAACTGCAGTCCTCTCCTGAAGGATAGGAGATGGAGGGAAATTCTCCAGTGAGGCTGCTAACACCTCCTGAGCAATAGAAGGGGGAAGTACAATCTCGGTCTCTTCCGAAATTATGGCTGTGCACTGGGGACAAAATCTGGTCATGGGTGCCATTCTAGAAAGCTAAGAAAAAAATCATCAGGTTGTAAGGCAGTCTATCATCCTATATGAAAACTGGTGATTATAAAAGACAACAACTGAAATTAACTATAAAGTGTTACTATTCTAAGATGATCAAAATTGAAAGTTTAAAGCACGACTGTCAATAACACTAAAATCCAAGCACAATATATATATATATCTATAAGAAATTTTAGTCTCGATATGATCTAAGTTGATCAATTCTAGGATAAATCGAGGTTTGGGCAAGATGGAGAACGAGGTCATTGAAGTCTAGGCACAAGTATCCAAGACTTGAAATTCATGTCACAATTGAATTAATTCAATTGAATAAGGTTCCAAACATTGGATGATAAGGAGAATGACCAAGTCGACTGGTCGCGATCAAGGGTTTAGAATTCAATACTATTGAAATCCTAAAGGATACTGCAAGGATATAGAAATAAGTCAATTTCTCCTTTTGATAAGGAAGCTAACGTGATACCTTGGGTTGACCTATTAAGTACAGTGCCTTGTCTTTCTGAAATATGTGAAAGACAAAAGCAAAAAGAGTTCAAAGATGATGCTATTGAGTACAATACGTGGTTCATAGATGACGAAAATAATTCAAGAAGAATTGCCAAAGCTGTCGTAGATGAGACTCTAGGGCAAGTTTAACTATGCCTCTATCCACGTAGAGTAATATATGAAAGTGAACCAAGTGCAATAGGTTGATCAGACCATCATACACCGGTTCTGATTAGACAATATTAGTTGGTCGACCCAATAAAATATGTCATGATCAAGCTCGAAAAAGAGATAAGCTTGCAAAACTAAGGCTAAATTAGCAGCGTAAGGTAGTCAAAATAGAAGTAAGGGAGGTAATGATGAAGAAGAAAAAATAGTCCAAGATCATTAACTAAACTGGTCAAGCAATCAAGATAAGGTACAAGATTAAGCATCTAAGGAACAAGAAAAACACCATCCTATACCGGGGACGGGGGGTACCCGTAGGTCACAGCCGAGGCTGAGGGGGTACGGAGAGGGTACCAGTACCACTGCAGGGGGGCCGCCGTCGAGGCGGGGGAGGCACGGCGAAGTGGGCGACTGGGGGGAGGTCGCCGGAGGGAAGTAGGCTGCTACCAGGGCGGAGGACGCCTGGGCCGGAAGGTCGATCCCCGGATCTGAGCTGGACTCCAGAGCCGCAGGGACCCCGAAAGCCGGGGGAGGAGGATCCGAGGCGGGCACTTTTCGAGACTCCGAGGTCCGCCTCGGAGAGGGGGGAGCGGGGGTGGAGCCCGACCAAAGGGGGACGGCGCTTCAGCAGGGACGGCGGCCGGGGGGGGCGACGGTCGAAAAGAGGCCGCGCAGCGCGCGGGGCACCGATGGAGGCTGGCGGAGGGCCGAGGAGGGAGGGATCTGGGGATGGCCGTAGGCGCCGAGCTCGATGATGCCTACGACGTCGAGGGCGGCGGCTGCGCTAGGAAGAGAAGGGAAGGGGGAGGGGCCGCCGCACGTCGGTCAAACGTCGGCCGGGGAGGGAGGGGGGCTCCCCGCGGAAGGAGCGGCTGGTGGTAACCCGGCCGACCGAAGGGATCGTGGTGGTCGGGGTAGGAGAGAGACACTCGCGGGGTGGGAGACGCCCAGGGGCGCCGACCCCGGTCGTGCTGAGGAGGGGAGGGTGGTCTCGAGGAGCGGACTAGATCCTTCCAGAGGAAGCCACCCACACCCCTCTCATTTATATATATATATATATATATATATTATATATATATTATATATATATATATATATATATATTTATATATATATATATATAGGCTTAATTGCACTTTGCTACCCTCAACTATTACCATTTTTCAACTTTGTACCTAAACTATTTTTTGTAACAATTTGGTACCCAGATGTTTATTTGGACTAAAATGCCCCTACCCCTACCCTAACCCTCCCCCCCTGCACGCTCCGGCCGCCCCCCTGCTCACTCCGGCCGCCACCCCCCCTGCTAGCTCCGCCCCTGCTCACTCCGGCCGCCCGCCCGCCCCCGCCTCTCCCCTAGCCGCGGCAGCAGGGAGGAGGGGGGCTGGGGAGGGAGGGCGGGGCGGGAGGCGGGGCAGGGGTGGCCGAAGGTAGCAGGGGGGTGGGGGGCAGGGGGGGCGGAGCTAGCAGGGGGGGGTGGGGGCGGCCAGAGCCAGCAGGGGGGTGGCCGGAGTGGGGAAGGGGGTGGAGGGAAGGAAGAGGGAAGGGCATTTTCTGAATTTTGAAAAAATTAGGTATCAAGTTGAAAAAAAATATAGTTGAGGTACCAATTTGTTACGAAAAAAAGTTTATGGTATCAAGTTGAAAAAGCGGAATAGTGAGGGTAGCAAAGTGCAATAAGCCATATATATATATATATATATTATATATAATAATATATATATATCTATAATATATATATATAGAAAGAGAAGGGAAGGGGGAGGGGCCGCCGCACGTCGGTCAACGTCGGTCGGAGAGGGGGGGGGCTCCCGCGGAAGGAGCGGCTGTGGTAACCCGGCGACCGAAGGGATCGTGGTGGTCGGGTAGGAGAGAGACACTCGACGGGGTGTGAGACGCCCAGGGGCGGCCGACCGCCGGTCGGGCTGAGGAGGGGAGGGTGGTCTCGAGGAGGGGACTAGATCCTTCCAGAGGAAGCAAAGCCCACACCCCTCTCATTTTATATAGATATATATATAATATATATATATATATACATATATATATATATATATATATATATATATATATAATTTTTTAAAATATGTGAATTTACATGATTTTATATTAGTAAATTATGGCTAAGGATATTTAGCTCATTAGAATATTATTATAATATTTTTAATATACATATGTCTATATATTTAAATTCATATTTTTATGTATTCTGTTAATTAAGGCCGTTTAAGTCCAGACATAGATGGATTCTGTGGACTGAAATGAGTCTAAATACATTCAAGGCCTGTACGAGTCATATCGGGCTTGATTCATGGCTTTGGGTCCCGTATCTGGACTTCGGTTCAATTTTGTATACGTGGATAAATATATTAAGTAATAATTATTTATTTTAGAAACTGTGCCTTGCTGTATTTGAATTTTAGACAGTATATAATTGCTGTAGAAATCTAAGGAAAATTGTGTTTAAATACTATGTTAATTTAGATAATTTAATATAATTTTCCAGGATTTAATCTTTATATTTTCCATTTTAAAAATAGGTAAATAGAACTCATTTTCAAAGTACTTGTGTTTACTGATTTTTAATAAATATCTATAGTAGTTTATAAATTTCAAAAAATTATAAATTTCTATCATTAAAGGATCATTTTGGTACAATTTTTATTATATATTTGAGCATTTTGCCTATCTTAATAATTGTTGGAACACAGTGTACAGTCTGATTTATTAATTAATAATTACGTCTTGTGAAGTTATGTGTGTGGGATATTTTAGTATTGGGACCTTACCCTACCTTAGTACAGAGACCCTAAAAAGTTAGTTAGGTATTTTTTACTCCACACTGGTCACCTATGCTAAAGTCATCACTTGACTAGGTGTCAGTCAGAAAGTTGTGTCAAACCACTAGTGTTCTAGTATTTAGCTTAGTTTAAAAACTAAGTTTGTATATCCTTTTACAGTGACGGGACGCCGTACATCTATAGATTCATATACATACCCTTGCTTTGCACAAGGCAAGTACCCCTACAAACTTTATTTACTACATGGATAAAAACTATGAATGAATCATATTAATATTATTTCATGAACTGTAAGTTATATCTTCACATGCTTTATACGATTCTCAGTACCTACTGTCAACCCTGTTTTCATTTTGTTTAATTAGGTTAATTAAATTATTAATGTCATATTTAGCCTTAAAATAATTTACTATAATTATTAGAATTTTTTATAATTTTTAAAATGATTTTTAATGGTTTTAATGACAAAAATACCAATTGCAATTAAAAAGTGTTTTAATATAGTTTTGGAATTTATTAAATTTTCTAGTAGTTTGTAATATTTAGTTTTGTTTTAATATCAAATTGTAATTAGTTAAATTGTTTTAATGCGGGATGAAATAATTATTTGCATACTGTGAGCGCGGGGGTCTTTTTGCAAATCAACAATTTGCAAAAGCTAGGCAGCAATACTCGAATCTCCGAGGGTTTTTTTGTAAAAAATCCTAAACCCACTGCCCCGACGACTGCGCACTGGCGTCGTTCCGGGATGCAAATAATTATTTAGCTCTGTTATTTTTATTTTTATTTTATTTTTATTTATTTTCTTTTGTTTATATATATATATATATATAATATATAAATATATATATATATCTATATATATATATATATATTGTATATGTGTATGTATATCTACTATATATATATATGATGTATAGTGTATGTATAATATACTATTATATATATTATTTTTACTGTTATATATATTATGTATGTACGTATATGTACATTATATATTATATTATATATATATAGGCTAAATAGTATGTATACATACATACATACATACATACATACATATATATATATATAACATATATATATATTATGTGTATATATATACATACTATATATATATATGTATGTATATATACACTACATATATATATATATATATATATATATGTATATGTGTAGTATATAGATATTATATATATTATTTTTTACTGTATATATATATTATGTATGTAGTATATGTACATATATATATATATCTATATATATAGGCTAAATAGTTATGTATACATACATATATATATATATATATATATATATATATATATAATATTATCTATATATATATATATATAGATATATATGTTGTAACAAAATATATATATATATATGTAGTATACAAATATATATAATATATCTATATATATATATATATATTATATATATATATATATATTATATATATATATACATAACTATTTAGCCTATGTAATTTATGTAAATTGTACATATATTATACTTTAATATGTAAATATACTTGTCATATTTATGTGACTACTATGTATAATTTCACATAGTTAAAATATTAGTATTATTATGTACCTTTACCCCTTTGTATTTTAAGTACTGCAACATTTTGTCCAAGCCTAGCAGGGTTTTGGACTCAAATATATTTTCACACATTCAGATCTGTACAAGTATATTGGACTTGATTCATGACCTTGGGTCCTGTATTTGAACTCTGGTTCAATTAAGTACATGGACAAAATACGCAGATAAATTAATTATTTAATTTAAGATTGTGTACCATGCTGTTTTTGAATTTCTAAAAATAGTTTAATTGCTATTAAAATTCTGGAGAAATATTATTAGATACTATGTTAATTTAGCTAATTTATCATAATTTTTACAGTATTTAATTACAGTTTTGCCACTGTTTTGGCATATGAAACCAGAACTCACTTTCTGTGTACTTATGAAAACTGATTTTTATAAAATACATGTACTGGTTAATAAATTCCAGAAAAATTATAATAAATTCCTATAATTAAACAAGGATCATTTTGGTACTTTTATACAAAATTGAGCTTTTTGTCTATCTCAAAATTATTGGAAACACAATGTACAGTTGATTTATTTATTGAATAATTACGACTTGTAACTTTTTTGTGTTTTTGTTTTAGTCGCATTGGACCTCACCCCGCACTAGTGTAAAGACCCTAGAAAAGTTAGTTTGAGTGTTGTGTCACCCCACATTGGTCTCCAATGTTAAAATCACCATTTG
This sequence comes from Iris pallida, assembly GCA_029216955.1. Classification (NCBI taxonomy): domain Eukaryota; kingdom Viridiplantae; phylum Streptophyta; class Magnoliopsida; order Asparagales; family Iridaceae; genus Iris; species Iris pallida. The sequence goes on from JANAVB010028613.1 coordinate 16,484, forward strand.
GCTAGGTGCCCAGTCACAAGTCGTGTAGCGCCACGTAGTGTTAGTGTTTAACTTAGTATAAAAACTAAGTTTATGTATTTATTTCTACAGTGACGATGTTACCAGGCATCTATAGCATATTTATCGTAGCTTTGCTTTGCTAGAGGCAAGTACTTTCTACGAACTTTACATACTGCTATAACAATAAACTGCGATTTACCAACCATGTTAAATGCTGATCCTTGGGGTAGCAAGTTAAAACTTGTACATGTTGTATTACTTTCAGTCTACCATGCTTAGGATAGTATCTTTATCTCTGAATGCTTAAAATAATGGTTAAGGGGAAACTGCTAGTAGTGTACGTGAATATGACCCCCTTCTCGTATGTATTTACTGCGCTCGGTGACATTCTATATGTGACCTTGTCGTTATGTTCTGATCCCGCGTTTGTGTATGGATATACACCGATGCCGTTCGTGCAGTATGTGCATGCCAGAAAACTTGATATGTATCGCTGTACATCCTATTCATCTATTGACCGATTCACATACATACTACGGTTTTAAACTTTTAAACATATGTTGTCATTTCTAAAAGAAAGAACCAATTAAACCATGATATGCCATGATTCCAGTTTATTACATTCCTGTTCATGCTTCGTATATTTAGTTGCTAGAATCAGTACTTGCTCCTCCTGACAGGTTAACGTGCAGGTATCCTTACTGAGGAGGAGTGCTCTGGACCCATATTAGGATAACTACCGAGGACCAGGCTTGCCTTACGAGGATGTACGGCTGAGAAACTCGTCTAGTTTACGTAGTTGCTTGGGATTTTAGTGTAGTCAGTTTTAGACTACGTATTTTGTAACTGGACATGTATCCAGTTTTACATTTCAGACTTGTACTTGGATTATTATATCGACGGACTTTTATGTTTGGAGCATTTATGACTTTTATTATTATAGAACTGTTAGCACATTTAGTCTTATCTATCTCTAGAACAACTTATGTACTTTATATCAAGGTTGGCTGGACATGACGCGACCCGGCCCACATAATTGGGTAGCGGGTCGTGACATGTTTTTAGTGGTGGCCCATGTAGGCGAGACTAAATTGTTTGGTTACGTTATTGTACCAAGCATGCCTGCAATTAGGAACTTAAGGTAATTAGACAATATTAGGAATGACGCTTAGAACACCTAGAGGAATATAGGGTTGTAACATAGGAAATACATCACATGCTTGCTATTAATTAGATTTTCTTGTCTATAATTTCTTACTTTAAACGAGTCCTTATAAGTCCTTTTTATTGTAATTAGATGGTGCTTACTCGTTCATCCCAGTATGTCACACCTGAGAATGGCACACTCCCCATCAGTCAGCTGGGCAGTTGACTGATACACCTCCACCTCCATACCATACTCTTCACTCCACAAATCCACAAACCCAGATCCTCACACCTTCCACATCACAGTCCCAGCAGGACCCGATACTTCCACCACCCCCTATCACTAACCTACCCAGGCTTCCGTCACACTCAACGGGAACCGACTGCTCACTCGATCCAGGGGTTCCTAACAACCACAGGAGCAGACTACCCTACTTCGCCAGAGCATGGAGCGTTCTGAGGAACGTACCGTGGTCCCACCACCTGTAGAGCCACGGCAGAGAGCGGGGATGATCAAGGACTTCATGGGTCTGAACCCCATGGAGTTCTCAGGGACTGAGGGAGTAGTAGCAGATGACTGGCTAGACTCGGTAGAGAGGAAGCTCCTTGGAGTTAGGATGCCGGGGTAACCTCCAGGTCGAGGCAGCGGGATTTCTGCTGATAGATTTGGCAGGAGGTTTGGTTCCGGAATGAGTCGTTATTTACGAGAGGGAGGGCCACTTGGGATCAGTTCAAGACCCAGTTCAGAAAAAATTCTTTCGACCACGCTAGAGTAGCCATGGGGCTACGATTCAGAACATCCAGCAGGAGAACCGTTCTGTTGATGCGTATGCGGCAGAGTTTGGTCGCCTGTGCCGTTTCGCTCTAGTCTGGTTGCAGAACCGAAGGAGATGACGCATAGGTTTGCCATGGTCTAGTTCCAGACATTGGCATTCTTATAGTGGCGAACGGTACGACTGACTACTACCAGAGCCTAGAGGGCCCGGAGCATAGAGGGTGTCTTCAGTCTTGCAAGAGGCCGGCTTCTGTAAACCTCGAGGGACCGTCCAAGCGTCAAGCTTTCCAGCAGAGAGCACCGACGCGCGCACCAGCAGACATATCGTCCTCCTACACCACATCATCAGACCCGCCAGTTAGAGCCCGGGACCCCGACAGCAGCAGAAGAAGGGAACCTTGGTGTACATTCTGTAAAGGGTAGTCCACGACTCTTTCGTTTATAGGAAGAGGTTGGGGCAGTGTTTAGCTTGTGGGTCTGCCACCCATCAGTCGGAGTGCCCAGTAGCCAGGGATCTAGAGGGCCGCTTTGACTCAGCAGCAGAGGTTTGGGTGTAACATCTAGCAGCAGAAGGGACCTCAGGGAAGACTTATAGCCTAGCCCTTGAGCCGGAGCGGAGCAGGTTTTCGGAGCCAGATTACTAGCTGACGTCATCACATGTCATGTTTCTTTGCATATTTCTAGCTCTATGCTTGTTTGATTCTGGTGCATCTCATAGCTTTCTATCATAGAGTTATAGATAAACACATTTAGTAGCTACACCTACTGCAGAGATTAGTAGAGTGATGACGGGAGGAGGACCCAGTGCCTATTAGAGCTATCTATAGATGATCTATTACTATAGTCGGGAGAGAGGTTCAGGGACGATTCTTTGTGATGCCACTCCCCGGTTAGGATATCATATTGGGGATGGATTGGCTTAGCTATGCCCATGCATCTATAGACTGCATGAGGGTAGTATTCTGTTCAGCCCAGGCAACACCATTCAGTGTCAGGAGGACAGGGTCGAAGATCAGCCTAGAGACGAACTGTTGTGAGCGTGGGGAGAGCACCGACACCCTATCATTAGGGAGTTTATGGATGTATTTCCAGAGGATCTTCCAGGACTTCCGCCTGACAGAAATGTTGGAGTTCACTATAGATTTAGTACCGGGTTATCACCAGTATCCCGGGCTTGCTATAGAGTGAACCCCAAGAAGGCGTAGAGATGAAAGAGCAGATGATGACCTATTGAAAAAGGGTTTCATTCGATCTAGTGCTTCTCCAGGGAGCGCCAGTGCTCTTTGTGCCTATAGAAGGATGGTACAGTTCGGTTGTGTATTGACTACCGGACGTTGAATGCCATCACCATTAAGAACAAAATCCTCTGCCCAGGATAGATGATTTGTTCGACCAGTTGAGTGGGGCAAAAGTATTTTCCAGGATAGACTTGAGATCCGGTACACCAGGTGAAGGTCAGGGCAGCAGACATCCAGAAGACGACATTCAACACGAAAGTAAGGACAGTACGAGTTTCTGGTGATGCCATTTGGTCTCACAAATGCGCAGCTGTCTTTATGAATTTGATGAATAAGACATTCACCAGTATCTGGATAAGTTCGTCGTTAGTATTTATCGACATCCTGATACTCAAAGATGCCGAAGGAGCATGAGAGCCACTTGCGAATAGTTTTTGGGATTCTGAGGCAGGAGAGATTGTATGCAAAATTGTCGAAGTGCGAGTTTTTTAGGACCGAGTGGAGTTTCTCGCCATGTAGTTACTGGAGAGGGAATCTCGGTGATCCCAGGAAGATTGCTGCAGTGAGATATGGAAGGCTCCGACGTCAGTTTCAGATCAGGAGCTTTCTGGGTTTAGCAGGCTATTATAGAAAGTTCGCCAGGACTTTGCTAGGATAGCTGAACCCATGACGAAGCTGACGCGGAAGGACGCATAGTACATCTGGTCAGAGGACTGCCAGGCAGCGTTTGAGGAGCTGAAGAGGAGGCTGACGAAACGCTCCAGTTCTGACTTTACCTTCAGGTTCTGGAGGTTTCACATATACAGCGATGCTTCAGGAAAGGGGCTAGGATGTGTCCTACAGCAGCATGGAAAAGTGATTGCTTATGCATCTAGGCAATTGCGGACTCATGAGCGGAACTATCTACCCATGACCTAGAGTTAGCTCGGTGATCTTTGTACTCAAGTTATGGAAACATTACTTATACAGAGAGCGTGTGGAAATCTTTAATGACCCAAAAGCTTGAAGTATATGTTCACGCAGAAAAGATGAGCATGAGGCAAAGACGATGGTTGGAGTTGATGAAGGACTTCGACATCGATTTACAGTATCATCCCGGAAAGGCAAATGTGGTGGCGTATCGCGAGACCGGCATCCGATGGCATGGTATCTGATGATAGACCGGCATTTGCGGGAAGACCTGAAGAAGCTCGGTATAGAGATAGTTCGGCCAGGATCGGTGATACAGATGATGGCGCTTGACATACAGTCAGGTTTGATGAGCAAATCAGGGGGCACAGTCTACAGATGAGAGCCTTCGCAGACTTCGATCCCAGCCATTAGCTGGATTGCGGGATGATTTATTGTAGCAGAGGATGGATCTTTGAGGCCTGGCAGCCGATTATGCGTGCCGAAGGGAGAGCTGGAAGAGGCAGTCTTGCAGAAGGCGCACCGATCGAATATTCTATTCACCCTGGTGCTACAAAATGTACCGTGACTTGCGGGAACATCTTTGGTGGCACGGGATAAAGAGGGATGTATCACGTTTCATCTCGAGATGCCTAGTTTGCCAGCAGGTCAAGATGGAGCGCCAGAGGCCAACTGGTCTGTTGCAGCCGTTATCCATTCCGAGTGGAATTGGGAACACATTACGATGGACTTGTCTCAGGGCTTCCTCGTTCCCAAGGAGGAAGGATGTCATTTGGGTCATCGTGGACAGGCTGACGAAGTGTGCGCACTTCATACCCTAAGGTGGGGCTTTCCATCAAGAAGTTGGCGGAGCTTTACATGTAGCAGATTGTTCGCTTGTACGGAGTACCAGTGAGCATCGTGTCGGATAGAGACAGCAGATTCACGTCCCACTACTGGAGAAGCTTGCAGGAGGAGTTGGGCAGTCGGCTCAAGTTCAGTACGGCGTACCACCCGCAGAAGCATGGGCAGTCCGAGAGGACGATACAGACACTGGAGGACCTGCTGAGGACCTGCGTACTGGACTTTGGCGGATTATGGGAGAGAATCCTGCACTTGGTAGAGTTTTCATACAACAACAGCTACCAAGCCAGTATCGGTATGTTCTTTCGAGGCACTATTGGATGACGATGCCGCACACCGCTCTTTTGGGATGATGTCGGGGACAGAGTTTGCTTGGGCCAGAGATAATCACGGATGCAGCAGAGAAGGTCGGATGATCAGAGCAGGCTCAGAGCTTAGGACAGGACAGAGAAAACTGGGTGATGCTAGTCGCAGACCGATGGAGTTTGTAGACGGTGATATGGTGCTAGTGAAGATATCACCTACTAGAGGGATGATCCGGTTCGGATGAGGAGGGAAGCTGAGCCCCAGAACATCGGGCCGTTAGAGATACGGGCAGGATCGAGAGGTAGCTTACAGGGTTGCACTTCCACCCAACCTAGCAGGAGTTCACGATGTTTCACGTATCTCAGCTGAGGAGATATGTTCCGGACCCCAGTCATGTGCTAGATCATTCATAGTTGGAGATGGGCGAGCCTTACAGTTCTGACAGCCAGTGGAGATATTAGACAGGAGGGAAAAGAGGCTGAGGAACAAGGGTTATACCCTTAGTACGAGTAGCTTGGAGCCGTCACTCTCCGGGTGAATCTACTTGGAAGAGGGAGTCGGACATGAGGGAGAGATACCCTACTTGTTCGATCCAAACCGCTGCGAGGGAACCACCCATTCCGCTTGATACCTTAGAGGTTAGTTCGATCGTAGCCTTAGTCATTTGTGCATTGTTTGCTATGTTAGAAATTGTAGGGTCTTCAATCCTTGTGAATTTCGAGGACGAAATTTTCAAGGAAGGAAGACTTGTCAACCCCTGTTTTTCAATTTTGTTTAATTAGTGTTAATTAAATTATTAATGTCATAGTTAGCCTTAAAAATGATTTACAATAATTATTAGAAATTTCTACAATTTTTAAAATAATTTTAAATGAGTTTTAATGACAAAAAATACCAATTTGTAATTAATAAAAGTGTTTTAATATAGTTTTATAATTTATTAAAATTTAATAGCAGTTTGTAATATTTAGTTTTGTTTTAATCTTCAAATTGTAATTGTTAAATTGTTTTAATGCGGGATGAGAATAATTATTTGCATACTGTGAGCGCGGGGGCTTTTTGCAAATCAACAATTTGCAAAAGCTAAGGCGGCACGCACTTGTGCAATACTCGAATCCGAGGGTTTTTTTGTAAAAATCCTAAACCCAACTGCCCCGACGACTGTGCGCTGTCGTCGTCTCCGGCGACCATCACCGTAACCCTAATCCTAATCCTAATTCTAAGCCCTAATTCCACCGCCCGAGGGTTCTATAAAATAGCCCCTGACCCCCCAGACCCTAACCCTAGACTCACCGACCCACAGCCCCCTAGCCGCCGCAATCAACCCATTTTCCCCGACGAGACTCGCCGAAGATCGCCCTAACCTAGCCCACGCGTACACACAACTTCGACCGCCCCGACCACAACCATTCGACGCGTCTCGCTGAGACGATCTCGCGCCACCTTCCTCCGTCGACCCCGATGCGTCCTCTGCCCAGTCGCCGCTCGAAAGCCGCTCGACTTGGACACGTACGTGTCTTCTGGCCCCCGCGTCCTGTTGGTCTCGTTTCACGTAGGGACAGCCAACACGCGACAACTCTAGTGGAGAGGCGACACGACAAACTCGTGTCGTGCGTGTCATAAATGACCCAGACACTTAGACTTGTGTCTTAACTGCAGGACACATGATTGTTTTATCGGGTTTTTTTTAATATATACCTAAAACCTAAATATAACTAAACTAAACCCTTTCTAACAGTGAGACCGAGTTGGCCTACTGGTCAGCGCGCGTATTAACCCCCCCCCCGCTCAGGGCCCGAGTTTCGAGCCTTAGGCTCGTTATTGTAAGCCCTGTTTTTCAAAATTTTATTTAATATTGTTATTATTTTTAATGTTATTTATAGCCTTAAAATAATTATTAGAATTTTTAGAAATTTTTCTAGAATTTTTTAAATGATGTTTAAATGAGTTTTAAATACAAAAATTAATTTGCAATTTTCTGAATTATTTTAATATCATTTTTGTAATTTTTAAATTGTTTTAATAACTGGTTGTAATTTTCTAAATTATTTAAATAGTCATTTTGCATAGTTAAATTATTTTTGTATGTGGAATGCAAATTGTTTTGGCATATAGGCTCTGATAGGACTATTGGTAAATTCCTAACTCTAGGGTTTAATTTGTAATTTACCAAACACCCCCCCCGACCGAAGCTCCCCCTCTCTCTCTCCTC
>JANAVB010028614.1:0-2500 GCA_029216955.1 Iris pallida
TGGATTGTTCACCCACCAATAGGGAACGTGAGCTGGGTTTAGACCGTCGTGACAGGTTAGTTTTACCCTACTGATGACCCACCGCTATAGTAATTCAACCTAGTACGAGAGAACCGTTGATTCACACAATTGTCATCGCGCTTGGTGAAAAGCCAGTGGCGCGAAGCTACCGTGTGCCGGATTATGACTGAACGCCTCTAAGTCAGAATCCAATCAATAAGCGGCGCCTGCGCGCCCGCCGTCCGACCACCGACCCGCAGTAGGGGCTTACCAAGCCCCCATGGGCCCATGTCGAAGGATGTCCCCCCCCCCCCCGCGGCGGACGTCCGCGGGGAACCCTTGAAGTGAATTCCAAACGTCGGCGGGCTAATCCTTTGCAGACGACTTAAATCGCGACGGGCATGTAAGTGCAGAGTGGCCTTGCTGCCACGATCCACTGAGATCCAGCCCTTTGTCGCAACAGATTCGTCCCCCCCCCTACCCCTCTCCCAACATAACGGGGCCCAAAAGGTTGGTCGCCCATACTTGGCCCCCTCACGCTCACGACGGGAAATACTACCAAGTACAGTATGCTGCACCGCACTCACTACTCTGCTCTGGCGCACGTGGCTCGTACAAATTGCCCATCTATTAAAGCGTCCTTGCGGCACCAAGCGCCACGGCGGAATACGCATAATTAACTTGCGTCGACGAAGGGCCCTATCGGTGCGACCGCCCGGCTCAGTAGCTCCTCCTACCTACTTGCATCCCCCCTTGGATCCGAGAAGGAAGGAAGGGTCCTTTCTTTCTTTCCCATAAAACACTAACTAAAACGGCGGCCGGGGTGCGAGAACCCACGAACAAGATCGGGAGAGAATACGCACGCATAGAAAAGACAGACACGTGAGTACGCACGTGACGGACAAGAGAATGCATTTACATCTCCCAGGACGGAGGACCCTACTAATACTACTAGCGTGTGTCCGGGGACAACGAGAAACCGACGCCAAGGCTTTACGTACTACGTACTAATCTAGTACGTGCAGCAGGAGACACAACATTTCTGCGCACGGCGTGGGCCTGACGGGCCCTATCGGCCGCACGGGACAACAGAGGAACCTATAGCTGCCGCAGCAATTTCTGCGCACGCAAACAGTTTCTGTGCACGGCGTGGGCCTGACAGGCCCTATCGGCCGCACGGGACGGAGGAACCCACGAGTTGCTGCAGTTTCTGCGCACGCAAACAATTTTCGTGCACGGCGTGGGCCTGACAGGCCCTATCGGCCGCACGGGACGGAGGAACCCACGAGTTGCTGCAGTTTCTGCGCACGCAAACAGTTTCCGTGCACGGCGTGGGCCTGACAGGCCCGATCGGCCGCACGGGACGGAGGAACCCACGAGTTGCTGCAGTTTCTGCGCACGCAAACAGTTTATGTGCACGGCGTGGGCCTGACAGGCCCTATCGGCCGCACGGGACGGAGGAACCCACGAGTTGCTGCAGTTTCTGCGCACGCAAACAGTTTCTGCGCACGGCTGTGGGCGTGACAGGCCCTATCGGCCGCACGGGACGGAGGAACCCACGAGTTGCTGCAGTTTCTGCGCACGCAAACAGTTTCTGTGCACGGCGTGGGCGTGACAGGCACTATCGGCCGCACGGGACACAGAAACGCATGCGCTGCAGCAGTTTCTGCGCGCACGAAGAATTTCTGCGCACGGCGTGGGCGTGACAGGCCCTATCGGCACCACGGGACACAGAAATGCAAGCGTTGCAGCAGTTTCTGCGCACACGAAGAATTCCTGTGCACGGCGTGGGCCTGACAGGCCCTATCGGCACCACGGGACACAGAAATGCAAGCGGTGCAGCAGTTTCTGCGCATGCGAAGAATTCCTGTGCACGGCGTGGGCCTGACAGGCCCTATCGGCCGCACGGGACACAGAAACGCAAGCATTGCAGCAGTTTCTGCGCGCACGAACAATTTCTGTGCACGACGTGGGCCTGACAGCCCCTATCGGCCGCACGGGACAGAGGAATGCAAGCGTTGCAGCAGTTTCTGCGCACACGAACAATTCCTGTGCACGGCGTGGGCTTGACAGGCCCTATCGGCCGCACGGGACACAGAAACGCATGCGTTGCAGCAGTTTCTGCGCGCACGAAGATTTTCTGTGCACGGCGTGGGCCTGACATGCCCTATCGGCCGCACGGGATCGACCGGGTGCGCATATGCTGCGGTTTGTGTGCCTCGCGGCACTTCGTTTGCCCCGCGGCAGATTCCTGCCCACGGCGTGGGCCTGACAGGCTGCATCGGCGAGCACGGGCGCGGCCTGCGGCTGCGCTGCGAAAAATGACAAGCTCCTCAAGCACTTTGGTCCCCCGGAATCATCCCCACAATAAAACTGCAAATCTATTATAAGGGAGTAGGTGGTGAAGGGGGGATGTTCGTCGCGCGCGCGCACGGGGGGGCGCACGGCGCGTCGAACGGCTCCACGCTCGCGGCCATTTAGCGAGCGCGCGCTTGCGAAT
>JANAVB010028614.1:10000-15000 GCA_029216955.1 Iris pallida
CATTTCCTTGCCTCTAGACCTTTCTCGTGCTTGCATTGTCGACGCACCGACTTATACTTATCTTTCGTGCCAAACTCTGGGATGTAACGACTCGGTCGTGCCATAACTCGATCCGTGCTTCAATATATCCGAGGCAGTGCCTCCTTGCTTAGTCTCGCCTATACTTGTGTTGTGACAACGCGGCCGTGCCTCGTATTTCGAGGCTGAGCCCAATAACTCGACATAACTTCATACAACTAGCCCTACGGCCCTTTTTGACTTAACTCGCAACTTAACACTCGACGCCACATCTCGTGCCGAAGCACGTCGCCTTCGCTGTAGCCAAATCTTAGGCTCCGACATTGTGTCTATTTAACTCATACATATTCAACTCAATCCACCGTCACACACACGGATTGCCGCTCGTGCCGACACCAAACTTACCATGTTAGTTGAAAACAATTATTATTAAGTGTTTGTTATGGGATTGGCCTAACCAGCCGCCTTGGACGTAGCCTGGTACTCGGGACCCTTTCAACGCAAGTAGCGAGCCCCGATGAAAGTCCCCGACATACCGATCGCCTAACCAGCGTTGCCTATTACCCAGCTCGGCTACAACTTGTTTCTTCCTAGGCCGAGACGGTCCCGTGGCCGCGGGTCGCCGCTCGAAGAAACCACCCCTTGTCGACAAGTGTCCAAGTTCATAAGGGTTACATGGAGTGTTTTAGAATACAGTTTGGGCTTGTTATGTGATCAATTCTTTTACTTGGTTGTTTTACTCTTTCCATTTTTCATACTTCCTTTGCAGAGCCCCTAACCAGGGTTGCCTCGGCGACTAACCATCGCTTAGACTTAACGTTCTTTGAACTCAGGGAACGGCTACTGCATAGCCTTCCAACTTAACTTGAACATAACATGTTTTCTTGAGTATCGACCGACCGTGGCTAACTTTCCACTGAACCAACCGTGGCTCGTGCCTCTAAACCGACTCGTGTTCGACGCAACGCTGTCGCCCATGTCATACTCCATATGACGGGCCTTGGAATCGTGGGACTATTTAACTTGACAACCGCAGAATGAGCGGGACAGCACGTAGAATAACTTAGGTCGACCGACATTACTTTGCCTAACTCACTCAAGCCTACAACTTAACCCAAGGGACGAGCAAAGGCTATGCCAAGCCTTGCGGGACCGGACCGTACATGCTTTAGCAAGCATTTGTGCGGGCGACGCCTATGACTTAGGCTAACTCTCAACTTTTGCACCGAAGACCAACTTTCCTTCTCCCAAGCCACGGGACGAATGACTGAGTGTCATTTTCAAAGTACGACGTGCACCAACTCTAAGCCGACCGTGGGACGTTTTCCATGTTCTAACTCGATTCAAACCGTCGGGATTATTCCCTTAGCTATGTGGATGCGTAGCTTTTATTATCAAGCCTAACTTGTGCAAGTTGAAAACACGATTTATTATGTGAAGGCAAAGATGAGGAGAGTTCACCGAAACTACCCCACCTGAGCGATGTCTCCGAGCAAGCCGTTGCAAGGCTAAGTCCGAACGCCGTCGGCGTTTCGATTCCTCCGATTGACTTTGCGGGACGGGGCACTACAACATACACCACTCAGAACAAGTCTCGTCCTCGAGACTTTCCTGATGGCAAGTCATCCTACCATTTCTATGGCCAAGACTTAATCGTACACATTTCGCCTACGCGTTCCTTCGATTCCGAGCCACGCTCGCACTATTATCAATCTTTACTTCAACACGATTTCAAGATCTCGACACACTCCCATCTTTCAAGCCTTGCTTGAACTCGCCGCATCACTTGGCTGGATCGTGCACGCATTCCAAGCGTCCCCAAAATACATGCATTCAGCCAAGCCGCATGATAGAAAATTTGTCATTCTCACTCGAGTCGCATCGTGCACATACCCAGGCGTCCCTGAAATATATGCATGTCAGCCGAATCTCGTGAGCAGGGTTTTCTACATTCGTGATTCACGCTATCCATCCATGCCAATCCTCAAGATCAATCCTTCGACTGATAACTCATGAAACATGGCGTCTCGCCTAACCGCTAGGCCATTTCTTTTCGAGGCTAAGTCAATGTCAGGATTGGAATCATAGTTCCCCAACAATAATGCCAACACTGACCCCAATCCTAGGGTCAAACCAAAGTCGATCATATGGGGTCTTCTACCCAAGCTCGCGTCACTCAAATTTCTAAACATCAAGCACGATCACCTATTCGCATTAATGCGTTCGTTGCGCAGAATTCAAATCCATTCAATCACCAATTCTAACCAATTCATGTATTCGATCACGAGGTCGTCAAGCTCGACAATACGTTACGCCCCAATCTCACGCGAGTCCGATAATACGCGGTGGTTCATGAATCACCATGCAACGCTCCCGCAGAATAACCATTCTCATCGGGGCGTAACTCTTGTTTGAGTTTAGACTCATTCATTCTCGATACGCGGATTGGACCTACTCAATCCTCAAGTTCAATCGACAAGCACACCAATTCAATTCACGAGTCACCTTCGTGTCAAACCACAAATCAAAGCACAATCTGTCGCACCGTACAAGTTCGACCACTCCCGCTGTATGAATCACCATACCAGCGCTCACGCAGAGTGATCGCCCTAATCGGTGTGACGCATGTGCGAGGCTGGAGTAGCGCTCGCATAAGACAAGAACATCAACATTGTGGTTGTCGACGAAGCAAATCCAAACATTCCAGTTTTCATCCAAGCCAAGTTCGATAGTTCGATCGTCATTCGTTCAACTTAGAAAGTCCTCGAGCCAAGTCTATCCTTTCCTCGACACATTTTTAATATTTCAAGTATAGCGTCCAACGGAACAATGACATTTGCACGACCGTCATTCGCCGAGTCAGAGTGCCCCCGAGTTATCGCATATCGATCTTTGATACGCCTCAATACCATCGACGATATGCGTAACCTGACGATCTTCTTTTACAACTAATTTCGAGTCGTGCGACTGATGCCATTGCCCGAGTTGGAAAATCCTCAATTTTCTCGATACTCAAGATCAAGTTCAGTCGCTTTTCCTCAAGCTCGTTTCAAGATCGTTATTCAAAACTCAAGTTACAATTCAGTTGCATCAATCCGATATCGCACGCGCGATCCTTTAAATTTCCTCGATCAAGACCATTCAATTTTATTTATCGTTCTGAAACATTTTCTAACTCGCGTTGCTCGTTCACAAGTTGTCCGAACGAGATGCTCGTTCGGGACCTTCGAAGTCACGACCAACTAAGCGTGACGCATTCTAACGCTTTGCGCGATCGCATCGCCTTGCCGACATACTCGTAATCCTCAATATTCACTCGAACAATTTCCAAGACAAACCATACACCACTCGGATTCGAGCCACTCGACTAGTCGCTGACACTCATTCTTATTCTTCTTCGAACCTATCACATACACCACTCGGATTCAAGCCATAAGATCTAGTCCTCAATCACGTTCGCGTTATGCGCTAAGATATCTTTCAGATTCGTTCGACGAATCGCTAACGTAGTCGCTCGTGTCGTATCGACGCACTAAGTCGTTCGCACTATTTCCTCAAAATCCAAATCAATCTTCCGTGTACGCCTAAGCGTTAGTCCGATAGCGTTCCTATCGATAGACACTCTAAGTGCATCTCCGTTCCCGACCGAACGATACTTGATATCGCTCGCAACTCGTTTGCACCAAGGGTCAAGGTGCGCGACGCGAAACACAACTTAGCCAAAAGGCCGTGTGCATAGCCATCCTGTGCGGACTACATTCCGAGTTTGCACGCTCAATTGCTAGGGTCAACGTTGGACTAATTAGGCATGCACGCGACTTGTTAACAGCAGCACATATTTTCTATCGCGTCAAGTTTGCAACGTTCGGCACAAAGGCCCTACCGACGTATTTGGCAACAGCCTACCGATGCGTTAGATTGAACGCTTTGTACGAGCTTTCGAAAATATTTAGACTTATTGTATGGACATGCCGAGGGACATTTGAGAGAGAGCGCACCAACGATGACAACTTGCGGAAGCAACAGAGTTTTGCGGAAATATCAAAGTTAAAGAATTCAATCGACGGTCCAAGGACGTAAAGCCGTGCTCTGATACCACTATGTCACGCCCCGCTCCCGTAGGAGCGATCGTCCTCGCTAAGGCGTGATGCCGCACGAGCCTAGATTGCGCTCGTGCAAGGCGGGTTCCATAACGGCCGATTACAGCGGCTGCGACGGGGTCGTCGCACAGAAGTCCCGTGCAGAGACATTGAATATATTGCAGCGGAATTTAAAGAACACATGAACACAAGTATTTCAAAGAAAGCTCTTTTATTGATATTGAATTCAAGGATTACATTGTGGGCGCAAGGCCAAATACAAGTCTCTCAGGCTCACTTTTCACTCATTTACAATTCACTCTGCTCTCTCTCATCTCTCGATACAATACTTGGATCCAGCGGAAGCTTCGGAAAGCGATGTCCATACATTATGTCCTGTATAAGTCTTCAGTTCACGCGGCCGCACGCTTCGACTCGCCAAGGAACTCCGTGCCTCGACGCATCCAAGCGAGCTCCGCACCACGAGCTTCTACCTGTGCCTGCACATGAAACACTGTGTGGGTGTCAGTACCACTGTACTGGTGGAGTGAGCTTCTCGCCCACCCATACAAAACCTACACGTTCATTTACTTTGTGCAATTTTAATTCCTTTCGATTGTCTTTCTAGTCTTGCCTTAAGATCAGTTTTAGGACCGGCGCCTTAGCGCAACTTGTGTATCGGAACCATCTCGTGCTTGCAATGTCAACGTTAACTCATACTTGTCACTAGACCACTCCTCGTGCCCACAACGTTAACCTATCAAGTCGTGTTCGTCTTACGGCCATAATCAGAGACGCAGCTACACGAAAGACTCCATTTCCTTGCCTCTAGACCTTTCTCGTGCTTGCATTGTCGACGCACCGACTTATACTTATCTTTCGTGCCAAACTCTGGGATGTAAC
>JANAVB010028615.1:10000-12500 GCA_029216955.1 Iris pallida
GCAGTTTCTGCGCACACGAACAATTCCTGTGCACGGCGTGGGCTTGACAGGCCCTATCGGCCGCACGGGACACAGAAACGCATGCGTTGCAGCAGTTTCTGCGCGCACGAAGATTTTCTGTGCACGGCGTGGGCCTGACATGCCCTATCGGCCGCACGGGATCGACCGGGTGCGCATATGCTGCGGTTTGTGTGCCTCGCGGCACTTCGTTTGCCCCGCGGCAGATTCCTGCCCACGGCGTGGGCCTGACAGGCTGCATCGGCGAGCACGGGCGCGGCCTGCGGCTGCGCGCGAAAAATGACAAGCTCCTCAAGCACTTTGGTCCCCCGGAATCATCCCCACAATAAAACTGCAAATCTATTATAGGGGAGTAGGTGGTGAAGGGGGGATGTTCGTCGCGCGCGCGCACGGGGGGGCGCACGGCGCGTCGAACGGCTCCACGCTCGCGGCCATTTAGCGAGCGCGCGCTTGCGAATTTTGCTTGCGCGACGATTCGCGGCGTTTTCTGTTGCGCGACAATTTCTGCCCACGGCGTGGGCTTGACGGGGCCTATCGGCCGCACGGGACTGAGGAATGCGAGCGTTGTTGCAGTTTCTGTGCACACGAAGAATTTCTGTGCACGGCGTGGGCCTGACAGCCCCTATCGGCCGCACGGGACCGAGGAATGGAAGCGTTGCAGCAGTTTCTGCGCGCACGATTAATTTCTGTGCACGGCGTGGGCCTGACAGGCCCAGTCGGCCGCACGGGATCGAGGAACCCTCAAGTTGCAGCAGTTACTGCACACGCAACCAGTGTCCGTGCACGGCGTGGGCCTGACATGGCCTATCAGCCGCACGGGGGACGGAAATGCAAGCGTTCCAGCAGTTTCTGCGCATGGGAAGAATTTCCGTGCACGGCGTGGGCCTGACAGGCCCTGTCGGCCGCACGGAACACAGAAACGCATGCGTTGCAGCAGTTTCAGCGCGCACGAAGATTTTCTGTGCACGGCGTGGGCCTGACAGGCCCTATCGGCTGCACGGGATCGACCGGGTGCGCATATGCTGCGGTTTGTGTGCCTCGCGGCACTTCGTTTGCCCCGCGGCAGATTCCTGCCCACGGCGTGGGCCTGACAGGCTGCATCGGCGAGCACGGGCGCGGCCTGCGGCTGCGCGCGAAAAATGACAAGCTCCTCAAGCACTTTGGTCCCCCGGAGTCATCCCCACAATAAAACTGCAAATCTATTATAGGGGAGTAGGTGGTGAAGGGGGGGATGTTCGTCGCGCGCCACAATCCCGTGCGCGCGGGGGGTGCACGGCGCGTCGAACGGCTGCCCGCGCGCGGCGATCCAGCGACCGGGCGCTTGCTGGCTTTGGGTGCGCGACGGTTCGCGACGTTTTCTGTCGCGCGGCAGTTTCTGCCCACGGCGTGGGCCTGACAGGCTGCATCGGCGAGCACGGGCTCGCGGCGGCGCGCTGAGGCGACCAGCGCATCGAACGGCTGCACGGGCCGCCCGCCTCGCTCGCGTCCCAGCGCGAGGCGAGGCGTTGCAGCTGTTTCTGCGCGCGGCGCGCAGCTCTCAGCCCGTGCGACAGAATCTGCCGCAACTCGTGCCAGTTTCGAACCCCCCCGACCGAGCGGGAGGT
The DNA here is from genome assembly GCA_029216955.1 of Iris pallida. NCBI lineage: Eukaryota > Viridiplantae > Streptophyta > Magnoliopsida > Asparagales > Iridaceae > Iris > Iris pallida. Next base: position 11,623 of record JANAVB010028615.1, read on the forward strand.
TGGGCGTGTTTTCCCCAAAAATGACAAGCTCCTCAAGCACTTTGGTACCCCGGAGTCAGCCCAACAATAAAACTGCAAATCTATTATAGGGGGAAGCGAGTTGAGCTGAAATTTGGGCGGCGCAACAAATTTTGAGTAGGTGCGGCTTTGCGGGCAAAATGGGATGCTGTGCGAACGAAATCCCCCACGACCCTATCGTTGACGCGCCCGGTGCAGCAAGGCCCGCTGCTGCACCACGGACCCTTGTGCGAAGCTCCCGTGCGAGGCCACGGGACGCGGGTGCGCGGCAGAAACTGCCCGTGCGAGGCGGAAAAAATTGCGTCGCAGCAGGAATGCGATGCCGTCCGAACGAGCTTATCGTCGCCTCGCCCGGTGCAGGTCGACCCGCCCCGCGACCGTGGACCCTCGTGCAGCGAGCTTACCGATGTCGCCTTCAACGGTGCAGCGCGACCCGTCGCCTCACCACGAGATGCTGGAAACGAGCGAATTTCCTCGTCGTGCTCGGCGGAGCGCCCGGGGCAGCTGCGAAGCTGACCCGATTCGTGCTCCCGCGGGTCGAGCCATACGGCTCCCCGCGGGGGTACGATTCGGGCAGCGTGCGGCAGCCCCGGGTGCGGCCGTGTCGGCACGTGAGTGGTATTGGACCCGCTAGCCTCGGCAGGCTCCCTGCTTCCGTGCAGCCAACTGCCGATGCGACGGCCCCTTCAGTCGGTTCCCGGCCTCGTCGGCGACACCCGAGTTGCCCGTGCAGCAAACCCGATCGCATTCGGGAAACGCCCCGTTGAGTATGTTCCGAGCCGTCCCTTCCGCCTCGTGCGGGAACGGGAGGGCACCCGAACTCGCGCCACTCGATGCCCCCGAGTCACGGCCCTACGTCG
>JANAVB010028615.1:15000-20000 GCA_029216955.1 Iris pallida
TTCAAAATCCCAGAAGGTGCGACGGTGAATGTGGCGAACGAAGAAAGTGCTTCGAGCGGCTCGAGTAGCTCGAGGCCCGGACCCTCAAACGATGCCATGGGACGGATGTTGCGCATGCTGGAAGCGCAACAACAACAAACTCTGGAGAATCAACGCCTGAATGAGCAACATCGACGGGAGGCGGAGGCACATCGACGGGAGGTAGAGGCACGCCAGACCCAGTTCGAGGCCCGATTTGATGCACAATTCAAGTTGCAGCAGAAGCAGCTTGATACCCTTCAGCAAATTGTACAGACTGTGGTGGCCAACAACAATAACTCTGCGACAACTCCTGCCGTGACCGAGCCTGCGGCCAGACAAAGTGAAATCGAACCGGAGGTACCCGAGCTTATGCCTGCGGCGCCGAGAAGTTCCAGCTTCGACGTGTCAAAGTTCACAAAGAGCTTTCGTACTTCCTTTCGCGGTACTGAAGACCCTTCGTTGGCGATCGATTGGCTGGAGGAGTTGGAAGACCGGTTTGAGCTCCTGGGTGTTGATGAGTCCAAGAAAGTCGCATGCGCTCAACTTCTACTCCGATTGAACGCGCACGACTGGTGGGCCGTGCAAAAGCGAGCAATCAGACGCGACGACGAGACAGCAGCAATATCTTGGGCCACCTTCCGAGAGGCGTTCGAGATCGAGTATCTTCCCGATGCCATTCGACAAGAGAAGGAGAACGAGTTCATGCAGCTAAAGCAAGGGAATATGACGGTGCGGCAGTATGCAGCAGAGTTCAACAAGTTAGCCAAGTTTGCTGGACAATACCTGCCTTCCATGGCGAGTCGTGCACGACGGTTCGAAGTGGGCCTACGGCCATCTATTTCCGCCCATGTGTCCGTTCCAAAATACCCAACGATGGGGGAGTCTCTCAACCACGCCCTCCGCCTTGAAAGCCAATACCCTCCAGGTGCTGCCGGCGCTGTGCATACCTACAATCACAAACGCCCTAGCCACGCAGGAGGAAATAACGTGACCAAGCGTCCGAACAACGGGCCCCAAGGCGGATATCAAGGGCGCAATCCACGATACTGCACCCGATGTCACCATGTCGGTCATACGATCGACGACTGCCGGATACCAGAGGATGGATGCTGGAACTGTGGCAAGAGGGGCCACCAACGTGCTGAGTGTCCAATCAGAAGGCCGAACCCAACGGCGCCCCAACAACATCGTCCAATGGCGCCCCAACAGCACCGTCCAGGGAATCAAGTTCCAGCGCCTCGAGCCCATCAGCCCGCACCGCAAAATGGCCAAGACCGTCGCCCCAATGCCCAGGGCCGCGTCTATGCCATGACTCGAGATGAAGTGCTTGCGTCAGATACGGTCGTGACAGGTATACTTAGTTTCAATAATGTGCCTGCTCGTGTACTATTTGATTCAGGTGCTTCGCATAGTTTTATAGCGGCAGACTTTGTCGCCGAGCACAAATTTCCGTTAGTATCATTAGACCTCGACCTTAGCGTGAGCACACCTTCGGGCACACCTATACTCACTAATTCAGCTTGCATCGACGGGATTATCTGTATCGGCGGTCAAAAGATCGGTCTGGACGTGATGGTCCTAGACATGAATGACTTCGATATCATTCTGGGAATGGATTGGCTCGGGCCGTGCAACGCAACCATAGACTGTGCCAGGAAGACGGTCACTTTCCGCATACCAGGAGTGCCTGAATTCTGCTTTTCGTGTGGTGAGGCGTCGTCGACCTGCATGTTGATCTCGGCAATCTCTGCTCGGAGGATGCTGCATTCTGGGTGCGAAGGCTACTTGGCGTCCGTCCGAGACATGCGACAGGATGGTGCAAACGTAGGTCAGACCGACGTTGTGGCAGAATTCCCCGATGTGTTTTCGGACGAGCTACCCGGCATGCCCCCCGACCGAGAGATCGAGTTCAGCATCGATACATTTCCCGATACTCGACCGATTTCTAAGGCCCCGTACAGAATGGCTCCCGCCGAGCTTAAGGAACTCAAGGTCCAGCTACAAGAGTTACTCGATAAAGGGTTCATTCGGCCTAGTGTTTCACCGTGGGGAGCGCCCGTATTGTTCGTAAAGAAGAAGGATGGGTCCCTGCGTCTGTGCGTCGATTACCGGGAGCTGAACAAAGCCACCATCCGGAACAAGTACCCATTGCCCCGCATAGACGACTTATTCGATCAACTGCAAGGCGCCTCGGTATTTTCGAAGATTGATCTCCGCTCAGGTTATCATCAACTCAAGATCAAGTCAGACGACGTGCAAAAGTCCGCCTTTCGCACTCGTTACGGCCACTACGAGTTCCTGGTGATGCCATTCGGCCTGACGAACGCCCCTGCCGCCTTCATGGATCTGATGAATCGGGTATTTCGACCCTTCCTTGATAAATTTGTGGTAGTCTTTATTGATGATATTCTCGTCTACTCGAAAGACAGGGCGCAGCATGCAGAACATCTACGGGCCGTGCTCCAGACACTTCGAGAACATGAGTTGTACGCAAAGCAGAGTAAGTGCGAATTTTGGCTCAGCAGCGTATCCTTCCTTGGTCACATCATTTCGTCCGAGGGCATTGCAGTCGACCCGAAGAAAGTGGAAGCTGTTGCTGATTGGAAGCGGCCTGCGTCTGCTAGTGAGATTCGAAGCTTTCTTGGTTTGGCGGGATACTATCGACGCTTCGTGAAGGACTTCGCGAAGATTGCATCGCCTCTGACTCGCCTCACTCAAAAGGGAGTCGCATATGAGTGGTCGGATGACTGTGAGGCTTCCTTCCAAGAGCTGAAACAGCGGCTAATTTCGGCACCTATACTCGCGCTTCCGGATGGGCCAGAGGGTTTCCAGATATTCAGCGATGCTTCAGGCCAGGGCTTGGGATGTGTGCTCATGCAGCGGAACAAGGTGATATCCTTCGCCTCGAGACAATTGAAGCCGCACGAGAAGAACTATCCTACGCACGACTTGGAGTTAGCGGCAATTGTGTTCGCGTTGAAATTGTGGCATCACTATCTATATGGTGTGGCGTGCGCGATCTATACCGACCACAAGAGCCTCAAGTATCTCTTCACTCAGAAGGAGTTGAACTTACGACAGCGGCGCTGGCTCGAACTGATTAAAGACTATGACTTGACGATCGACTACACTCCGGGCAAGGGAAATGTGGTGGCGGACGCTCTGAGTCGGAAATATCTTGCCTCGCTCTCCATCAACCGCAGACTACTACGAGATTTAGAAGAAATGGGCATCGATCTCCGGGTTCGATTCAGGGATATACGGTTGGCGCAGCTGCAGTTAGAGCCGAGTTTGCTGGAAAAGATCAAGACCGCTCAGAAGGATGATCCGTACCTGAAGAAAATGCGCGAGCGAATTTCAACAGGTAGTGCGACCGACTTTGCGGAAGACAAGACCGGCGTGCTGAGAATGAATGGCCGACTATGCGTTCCGGATGATAAAGAACTACGAAAGGAGATAATGTCGGAGGCCCATTATACGAAATATACATTGCATCCAGGCAGTACCAAAATGTATAAGGACCTCCGCACGACCTTCTGGTGGCACGGGATGAAGAGAGATGTGGCGCTCTTCGTGTCGCAATGCCTGGCCTGTCAGCAGGTGAAAGCTGAGCATCAACGACCGGGCGGGGAGATGCAGAACCTTGCCATTCCAGAGTGGAAATGGGATCATGTCACGATGGACTTTATTGTTGGCCTGCCGAAGACACCACGGGGGAGCGACGCCATCTGGGTCATCGTCGATCGACTAACCAAGTCAGCGCACTTCATTGCCATTAAAGTTACTTGGAGCGTTGATCGCCTGGCACAGATCTATCTTGACGAGATAGTACGGCTGCACGGAGTTCCAGTATCCATCGTCTCTGATCGGGATTCACGGTTCATGTCGCGATTCTGGAGTAGCCTTCAGTCGGCGCTGGGTACCAAGTTGCAGTTCAGCTCAGCTTACCATCCTCAGACCGACGGCCAAACGGAGCGCGTTAATCAGATTCTCGAAGACATGCTACGGCTCTGCGCAATTGACTTCAAATCAAGCTGGGACGTCCACCTACCGTTGGCGGAATTTGCATATAACAATAGCTATCAGTCCAGCATCCAAATGGCGCCGTATGAAGCTTTGTACGGCCGGAAGTGCAGATCGCCCATTTGCTGGGATGAAGTCGGGGAACGGCAGATACTCGGCCCGGAGCTGGTGGAACAGACTGTGGAGAAGGTCAAGCTCATTCGGGAAAGACTGAAGATTGCACAGAGTCGGCAAAAGAGCTACGCCGATACCCATCGAAGACCGCTTGAGTTCCAGGTAGGCGATCATGTGTTCCTGAAGGTGTCGCCTATGCGAGGAGTTACTCGGTTCGGCGCAAAGGGGAAGCTGAGTCCGAGATTCGTTGGGCCGTTTGAAATACTCGAGCGGGTCGCCCCAGTGGCCTATAAAATTGCCCTACCGCCGGCGCTCGAAGGTGTGCACAACGTCTTCCACGTCTCCCAGCTGCGGAAGTACGTGCACGACCCTAGCCACGTGGTGGATTTTGGCCAGCTGGAGCTAAAGTCTGACTTATCCTACGTCGAAGTGCCAGTTCAAATCTTAGAACGCAAGGATAAGCTGCTGCGGAATCGGACGATCCCTCTCGTTCGCGTACTTTGGAGGAACCATGCGGCAGAAGAGTCGACATGGGAACTCGAGTCTGAGATGAAGGAAAAGTTTCCTTCATTGTTTTCATAGAGGTAGGTTCTGCTCATAAGTTTCGAGGACGAAACTTTTTCTTAGTTGGTTATGGTGTAGTGCCCCGTCCCTACATCGTGCCCCGTCGATTCGTCCACGGGGTGCGCGAGAAAGGAACACTGTTGCTATCGACTCGGTCGGGACCGATAGGTCGGGATCGATCGAATCGATCGAACGGGAACGGTTGAATTAAGGTCTATTCCACGTTATGGGATGGATTCTTCGGAACCAAGTCCCATATTCAGCGGGTTGCGTCTCGA
>JANAVB010028615.1:30000-31570 GCA_029216955.1 Iris pallida
GCGGGAGGTTGGGCGCGTTTTCCCAAAAAATGACAAGCTCCTCAAGCACTTTGGTACCCCGGAGTCAGCCCAACAATAAAACTGCAAATCTATTATAGGGGGAAGCGAGGTTGAGCTGAAATTTGGGCGGCGCAACAAATTTTGAGTAGGTGCGGCTTTGCGGGCAAAATGGGATGCTGTGCGAACGAAATCCCCCACGACCCTATCGTTGACGCGCCCGGTGCAGCAAGGCCCGCTGCTGCACCACGGACCCTTGTGCGAAGCTCCCGTGCGAGGCCACGGGACGCGGGTGCGCGGCAGAAACTGCCCGTGCGAGGCGGAAAAAATTGCGTCGCAAGCAGGAATGCGATGCCGTCCGAACGAGCTTATCGTCGCCTCGCCCGGTGCAGGTCGACCCGCCCCGCGACCGTGGACCCTCGTGCAGCGAGCTTACCGATGTCGCCTTCAACGGTGCAGCGCGACCGTCGCCTCACCACGAGATGCTGGAAACGAGCGAATTTCCTCGTCGTGCTCGGCGGAGCGCCCGGGGCAGCTGCGAAGCTGACCCGATTCGTGCTCCCGCGGGTCGAGCCATACGGCTCCCCGCGGGGGTACGATTCGGGCAGCGTGCGGCAGCCCCGGGTGCGGCCGTGTCGGCACGTGAGTGGTATTGGACCCGCTAGCCTCGGCAGGCTCCCTGCTTCCGTGCAGCCAACTGCCGATGCGACGGCCCCTTCAGTCGGTTCCCGGCCTCGTCGGCGACACCCGAGTTGCCCGTGCAGCAAACCCGATCGCATTCGGGAAACGCCCCGTTGAGTATGTTCCGAGCCGTCCCTTCCGCCTCGTGCGGGAACGGGAGGGCACCCGAACTCGCGCCACTCGATGCCCCCGAGTCACGGCCCTACGTCGGCTCGTCTGGACCGGCTGGGCACTCGGTGCGCGCGTGTGTAGGGCTTGCGGATGCGGTGGACGCGGAGGGGCTCGGCGGCGATCCGCCCCCGGCCCCGGACCCGAACGGTTACTCTACGCCGCTCTCGACGACACGACGGCCGGCCCCGCCAACGTCCCTCGCCCCGCGAGCGGCCGGGCGGAGCCGGCGTCGACGAGGACGTGCTACCTGGTTGATCCTGCCAGTAGTCATATGCTTGTCTCAAAGATTAAGCCATGCATGTGTAAGTATGAACAAGTTCAGACTGTGAAACTGCGAATGGCTCATTAAATCAGTTATAGTTTGTTTGATGGTACGTGCTACTCGGATAACCGTAGTAATTCTAGAGCTAATACGTTGCAACAAACCCCGACTCTCGGAAGGGATGCATTTATTAGATAAAGGTCAACGCGGGCTCCGCCCGTCGTTCTGATGATTCATGATAACTCGACGGATCGCACGCCTTCGTGCCGGCGACGCATCATTCAAATTTCTGCCCTATCAACTTTCTATGGTAGGATAGTGGCCTACCATGTGGTGACGGGTGACGGAGAATTAGGGTTCGATTCCGGAGAGGGAGCCTGAGAAACGGCTACCACATCCAAGGAAGGCAGCAGCTCGCAAATTACCCATCCTGACACGGGGAGGTAGTGACAATAAATA
>JANAVB010028616.1:0-127500 GCA_029216955.1 Iris pallida
TGTGGTGATGGGTGTTGTGTTGGTGATGGTGGTGGTGGTGGTGGTGATGGGAGGGGAGAGGAGGGGAGAGCGGAGAGGGGGTTGCGGCGGTCGGGGGAGGGGGCGGCGGTCGGGGGAGGGGGCGGCGGTGGGGAGGGGCCGGTGATGGCGGAGGGTGGGGGATCGGCTTGGGAAGGGGGAAGGCTTGGGAAGACGGGGGATTTTGGTCCAAAAAAATAGTCAAACCCTTTGACCGTCAGTTACTGACGGAAACCGTCAAAAGTGGGGGGTGCCTTGCATTATGGTAAAGCAAGTGGGAGGTGCCTTGCATTATGGTAAAGCAAGTGGGAGGTGCCTTGCATTATGGTAAAGCAGTGGAGTGCACCTTGAATTTGGTAAGTTAAGTGGGGTACGACTCAATTTTTTTTTTTTTTTTTTTGAAAAAGTGATCCGGAACTCCCACCTTTTCCCGCTGGAAAAATGATCCATATAATAATAATAATAATAATAATATAATAGTAATCTATTCTACTATATAATAGAAAATTTTGGTGGAGAAACTTTTTAATTTCTAAAATACCCTTAAGTATTTATAAACATGATGCTATTATGTTAAATTGCATGTCATTTATGTTTAAGAGTCAAAACAATAAACCTTGCATGTTATGAAGTTTCATTTTTTCGTACAACCTTCATGTTGGTAATAAATTTTTCTGTCATTACATTTTTCAAATGTTAATAGAAAATTAAAAAACAAAAAAAACAAAATTCGTACTTCAAATCTCTTGACATTGTAAAAGGAAAGCACACATCCATGAATGTCATCCGAAAAAAACGAAAAAGACGACACTGACTTTATGATATTTTAATTTAAATACGTGCAAACACGTACATGTAGACTAATAATAATAATAATAATAATAATAATAAAATAATATAATAATAATAATAATAACACAACAATATTATTATTATTATTATTATATTTATAATAAACTTATTAAAAATTTGTGGCTTAAAAACAAATGAAAACAAATAATAATAATAATAATAATAATAATAATAATATTATTATTATTTAATCCTAAAAAATAATGAATTTTTCGTTGGGGGTAACATTACCATATTCAAAAATGAAAAATCACATCACTTCTCAATTACCGCGTCAACAACCATCCAACGAAGGAACTACAAAAAATTTATTTTCTAACTCACTTCTAATAACTATTCAGACAAAGGAACTCATGAAATATAAGTACACATATACGCAAACTCTTAACTTCCAATTTTTTTTTTTTTTTTCTCTACTTCCGTGAACCAAACAGCCCCTATTATGTAGTCGGATTGTGAAATTTCTGTCCTAATGTACTTTACAGGCACACGGTGTTCGCTTCAAGTTCCACAAGGGTGCGTTGGACCATACATTCATGAGACTCGACGGAGAACCGTGGAAGCAGCCCCTGCCGGTCGACGACGACAAAGTCGTGTCGAGATTTCCCATCTCGGCCAGGTCAACATGCTCGCGACCAGAACTGCATATCCAAAAGCACCAGACCCATCCTCCCTCAGCTTTCAGCCACCACGACGCGGACTCGAGCAGCAGCGAAGAGTCGGTAGACGACGGGGAATCGAAGAGGAGTTTGGTGCAGCAGACACTTTCAAGCTTCCAGAGGGCTTCGATAATCTCCATTTCAGTTAATAATAGTCTGATCACGTCCTCATCCCATCTTCATCCTCACCAGCACCAGAAGACCAGCAGGTATCATCCCACTCCACTGTCATGTACATGTGCAAGAACCACAGGCTATCCCACTGTCATTTGTTTGTGTTCATACATACGTATGTTATAGAATCATTTGTTTGTCTATTATCAACGTCAGTTTCTAGTGGTATACTAGTTGTTGAAGCAGACATATATATATATAGACTTTTTCTAAGGGCACTACCACTTTTACTGGGGCAGCCCAAAAAATGTAATTAAAAAAAAAAAGTTTGTCATCCATTTTTACTTGGGGTTAGTTCAATTTTTTCAGCAAGGGACTGCCAGGCAAATTGGTAGTCCTAACATATGTCATGACTGCCAACTTAGTGACAGTCCTAGGACTGTCAGCAAGTTGGCAGTTCTTGGCGAGGTTCTCGAGGAGCGGAGGGAGACGGAGGAGGAGGCGGAGGAGGAAGGTGGTGGAGGTGGCGGTAGCGATGGCGGCAGAGGTCGCGGTGAGGGCGTGGACGGAGGAGGAGAGGCGGGAGCGGAGCTCGGAGGAAGGAGACGGAAGGAGGAGATCTCTTCTGATGCTGGTAGGGTAGGAAGGAGCGGAGGAGGAGGTCTCTTCTGGTGGTGTGCTGCTGCTGGTAGGAGGCGGAGGAAGGGAAGGAGGCGGCGACTGGTAGGTGGTGGCGCCGTCACTGGAGGAAGGAGGAGGAGGAGGAAGAGGAGAGGAAAAAAATCTTAATTTTGGACTAGTCCCCAAGCAACTTATGGGCAGTCTCCAGCAAAATTCCACCTTCTTGGGCTGCCCCCAAGTAAGGGCTAGTCCCAAGTAAAGTGAATGTGCCCTTAAAATTAGCCTATATATATTAGTTGTTGGAGGCCAAAAAAACACAAGCGCCAAGGTCCTTAGAGCAAAAAATACATATATATATATATATAAACTATTTTTTTTAAATCAGTCCGTAGACTAAGCCACCAGTCAGCTTTGGCCCGGGGACCGTGGACAAACGTCACCCCAACTACCCCCGTTGGGGTTCGATCTTGATACCTTCCCTCAACATGCCAACGGTCTTACCGCTAGAACCGCGTGCCATTGGCTTTAAAAAAAAAAAATCAAAGTCCATGGACAAAGCTATCCATCCGACTTTGGCCTGGAAACCGTAGACAAACACCACCCAGCCGTCCCGTTGCGACTCGATTCTAAGATCTCCCTCCAACATGCCAACGGTCTTACTGCTAGACCGTGTACCATTGACGTTATATATATAATATATATTATATATATATATATATATATATATAATAAATTGGTTGCCATATTCCATGTCCCGCATTATGCTACAGGATTCTTGTACGAGGTCCCACGTGTTCACTGAAACAAGACATACTTGTTCTTAGCTATAACGGAACTTTCTGCTCTCAGTTTCTACCATTTTTGTAAACAGAAAATTTCATATAGGGTGATGAAATTCACCTTATTTGCGTAAAAAGGGAGAAGTTTGGAAAATTTACATGGAGAAGAAGCTGGCGCCAGTTCAACTGGCGCCCAATTTTTTTTTTAATTTTTTAAAGGTGGCGCCAGTTGCACTGGCGCCGGAAATTAAAAAAAAATAAAAAAATTTCCTGGCTCCAGTACAACTGGCGCCAGGTTTTGGGAGGGGGGGGGGGTTGGTTTTCTTTTATTTTCTTTTGTTTAAAAAAGAAAGAAATATATATATATATATATATATATATATATATATATATATATATATATATATATATATAGATATATATATATATATATATATAATAATAATAATAATAATAAATTATTATTATTATTATTATTATTAGATATATATCATTAGTATATATATATATATATATATATATATATATAGATATATATCTTATATAATATATATATATATATAATTATATCATATATCATTAATAATAATCATAAATAATATAATAATAATAATAATAACGAATTATTTATATATATATATATATATATATATATAGTATATATATATATATATATATATATATATTATAATCTATAAAGTCGTTTATATAGATTATTATTATCAAATTATATTAATTTATTACTATATATATATATATATATATATATATATAGATATATATATATATATATATATATATATATATTATAAAGTCGTTCTATAATATATATTATAGTAATTCGTTATATATTAATTTATTATATATAGAAATTATTATAAATTATTATTATTATAAATTAATTCGTTATATATATATATATATATATATATATATATATATATATATATATATATAATATATATATATATAATTTCTATATATAATAATAATAACGAATTAATTTATATATTAGTTTGATTTATTGTTTTGATTGTTTTTGATTTGCTTTTGTTTGGTTTGGTTTGATTTATTTGTTTTAAATTGATTTGGTTTGATCTTTTGATTTTTTTCTCAGATTTATTTAATCTATTAGTTTATTTATTATTATTTATGCAATAATAACAATATCTATTAGTTAATATAAATTATATAATAAGTAATAATTTTCATATATATAAATTCGTTATTATTATTATATATAGAAATTATATATATATATATATATATATATATATATATATATTTCTTTCTTTCTTTCTTTCTTCTTTTTTAAACGAAAGAAATTAAAAGAAAACCAACCCCCCCATCCACCCGGCCCCCCTCCCAACCCCCCCCCCCCCCCCCCCCCCCCCCCCTCTCCCCAAAACCTGGCGCCAGTTGTACTGGAGCCAGGTTTTATTTTTTTTTTAATTTCCGGCGCCAGTGCAACTGGCGCCACCTTTAAAAAATTAAAAAAAAAAATTGGGCGCCAGTTGAACTGGCGCCAGCTCCCTCTCCATGTAAATTTTTCAAACTTCTTCCTTTTTACGCAAATAAGGTAAATTTCATCACCCTATATGAAATTTTCTGATAGGTAATTCACAGTCCTACTTGGAATTAGGAGTGCATGACTCCTACTTGGCGCTGGTGCTACTAATGTCATTCCTCTGTTGACCATGTTCCCTCATTTAGAACAATTTATTCACATGGAATATTTATTCACTATGAAGAGACTAATACCTATATGATTATATATATGATTATGTAATTCACAGTCCGGAATATAAACCTTTCTTGCCAGGACAGCAAAATAGCCTGGCACTCTTGGCATAATTTCTAGCTTACTCCCAAGATTAACCAAGTTGATCCATCATCATTGCGTAAGTGTAAAGCAAGAAAGTTTCTTAATGATGCTTATCTGATTTAGAAAAAAATAAAATAATCTATACTACTACGTAATAAAAAAAAATTGAGGCTTCACCATGAATATTTTTAGTCCAAAATTTTTTATACCTATGTTTACTAATTAATCTATACTACTGTATAATAAGAAAAGTTGAGATTTCATTGTAAAAAATTTATTCTAAAAATGCCCTTACCTATGTTTACTAATTAAAATTGTTCATTAAATTTAACATGAGCAGTTAGATAATCTATACTACTATATGTTAAGAAAATTTGAAACTTTACCGTGAAAATTTTTGTTCCAAAAACATCCTTACCTATGTTTACTAATTAAAATTATTCATTAAATTTAACATGGATGGATAGTCCATTTTTGTTTTCGAACAAAACTTGTGTGATTTTCACCATTCCATCCAAGGGTTGTCACGTGTTAACCTAAAATCAATTTAATTTCTCTCATATCATAATAATTTGTTAGATTATATTTGTACCTAATGTAAATATGGCCCATAAGCCCAATAATGTAGCAGTATATATATTGTAACATACCCCATCAATGAGAACAAGGCATTATTATTTCCTACATGGTATCAGAGCCACCCGAAAAATCTAGCCGTCATCTCCCGAAAAAAAAAATCCTGACCGATCCGGCAACGAACGCGACCGACGCCCGCTCCCCGCCTGACCCCCCCCAGCGCGCGCCCTCCCACGCCGCCCTCCATGACGACCGACACCCTCCCGCACGCCGATCGCGCTGACTGTTCCGCGCCGACCGCCGACTGTTCCGCGCCGACCGCGCGCCCTATTCCGCGCCACGCGCCCTATTCCGCGCCAACCGCGCGCCCTGTTCCGCGCCGACTGCGCGGCCACGCCGACCGCGCGCCCCTATTCCGGCCCGACGCTCGCCAGACCCCGGCCTTCCTCTTCGGCGGTCCCTCGACGGGCTGGTGACGACCGCTCTCTCCTGTTCCCGCCGATCGCGCCACGCCCCTGATCCGCTCGTGGCTTCACTGAGCCGTCCGAGCCGCCAGATCTGCGTCGACCGATTCGCCGGATTCGCCGATTCGCGGCCGATTCGCTGCCGACCCCCGTCCATCAGTGGCGGATTCGTCAGGAGTTATACAAAATTTTGTACACCCGCCATCCACTCGCCCCTACGCGCCAGATCCGGTGCCCCTGATCGCGACCGATTCGTCGCCGACCCCGTCCATCAGCGGCCGATTCGTCGGAGTTGTACAAAATTTTTGTACACCCGACATCCGCGATGGCAGATGATGCTGCGTCCAGCTACTCCGTCGCGACTGGAGGTGGCGGTGCACACAACCCCAATTATCCTAATCCGAAGGATCTATATTTTCTGAGTTCTGCTGATCAACCAGGAAATATCATTACTCCTATTGTTTTTCGTGGACCGAACTATGTTGAGTGGTCTCGGTCGATACGTCTCTCCCTGATCTCTAGGCGAAAGATCACCTTTTTGGAAGGTACTGAACTCAAACCTATTAATGATAGTAAATTGCTTGATTGGAGATGTGTGCAAGCACTATTGGTTCAATGGGTTCTTAATACCATTGATTCATCTATGAAGAAATCTTTGTCGTACTTTGAGGAGGTTTATCCATTGTGGAACTTGTTGGAGAAAAAATTTGTTGTTAGCAATGACACTCGGAAGCAACAAATTAAGGTGGCTTTGGCCGAGTGCAAACAAACGGCGTCGATGTCTGTGGAAATCTACTTTGGAAATTTGCAGTCTTTGTGGGATGAACAAGCTGCTTATTTTCCATTGCCTACTTGTACCTGTGGTAAACTTGCTGCAAAGCTACATGCTATGAGGGATGAAGACCACTTTCAGGACTTTATGTTTGGGTTGAATGCTGAGTTGTATGGTCATACCCGATCTAATCTTCTAGCTCAGGATCCTCAACCAAGTTTAGATCGGGCATACCAAGCAGTCCGTGAGGAGGAGGATATGCAAAAATCTCAGGTCCAATCCGCTACTGAGGAGGTAATGGCTATCAAGACTTCACCTCGTATTTCTATTACTTCTAATAGTAGAACCTCAGATTCCAGGGACAAATCAGGTATGATCTGTACTCATTGCAAGAAAACAGGTCATGATGTTGCAACTTGCTTTGCCAAGATTGGCTATCCAGAGTAGTGGGAGACTCGTCCTCGGCGTGAGGGCGGACGTGGTGCTGGTGGTGGCAGAGGCCCGGCACCACCGCAGAGATGTGATGGGGGACGTGATGTTGGTGGCGCAGGGGTTGTTCATTATGTCGCCGCAGTTGGTGGCGCAGGGATTGTTCATCATGTCGTCGCAGTTGGTCATGGTGTCCCTGCTGGTCTTGCTGGAAGTTCGGCGGATATGATACATAGAGGGTATCCTTCACCACTCTCAGGTGAACAATGGCAGAAACTGATGAGCTTGCTGGGTAATGACAATCCTTCCAACCCTGGTCCTTCAAACTCTGATCGTCTGATGGATAAGAATTTTTCTGTCACTTGGATATTCGATACTGGGGCTACTCTTCATGCGACAGGTTCTCGTGATTGTTTAGTTGATTGCTTTGAGGGCCCTGTCTGTCCTGTGACTTTGCCTGATGGGAGCACTATTAAGGCTGTTCTAAGAGGCAAAGTATTTTTGACTGCTTCTTTGGTGTTGACGGATGTTCTTTACGTTCCGACATTGACTTGCAACTTGATCTCTGTCTCACAATTGATTGGTGCCAGAAATTATGATATGTTATTTACTCTTGATTTGTGTTTTGTTCAGGACCGAAGTACGAAGATGGTGATTGGAGCAGGTGAACAAAGGGGTGGACTTTACTTCTTGGGGGAGGTTCCAGCTTCTTTGGCTTCGGTGATCCTGGCATGCAGAGAGAGTGATTCCGAGGTTTGGCATAGTAGATTGGGGCATCCTTCAGATAAAGTAATGCAGACTTACTTTTTCTTTCTGGTAGTAGTGTGTTTTCTCATAAGGCTTGTGATATTTGTCATCAAGCTAAACAAACTCGTGATGCTTTTCCTGATAGTAGTAGTCGTGCTTTGAACTTATACACTGTGATCTATGGCGACCATATCGTGTTCCGTCATTTAATGGGGCACGATATTTTTTGACTTTGGTGGATGATTTTTCTAGAGCTGTTTGAGTTATTTTGTTGGAGGATAAGTGTGCTGTCTACTCTATGTTTCTTAAATTCATTGCTATGGTGAAGCGTCAGTTTGGAGCCGATATACGTCGTGTGCGGAGTGACAATGGCACTGAATTTAATTGTTTACGAGATTATTTTTCATCTCAAGGTATATTGTTCCAAACATCCTGTGTTGGAATACCTCAACAGAATGGAAGGGTGGAAAGAAACATCGACATATTTTAAATTTAGCCAGGGCATTGAGATTTTAGGGTTCTCTTCCTGTGAATTTTTGGGGAGAATGTGTTCTGAGTGCATGTTATCTGATAAATAGAACACCTTCTAGTATCTTGCATTTTAAGTCTCCTTATGAAGTTTTATATGGTTCAGCTCCTTCGTATGATCATCTACGTATTTTTGGTTGTCTATGCTATGTGTATGATTTAAAATCCCGACATGATAAATTTGCTAGCAGGAGTAGAAAATGTATCTTTGTTGGGTATCCACTTGATAAAAAGGGATAGAAATTGTATGACTTGGAGACTGGTAAATTTTTTGTGTCACGTGATGTAACTTTTTATGAAAAAGGATTTCCTGGGGTGGCTCTGCTAGCGAAATATCTTCTGCGACACGCCATATATCTGTTGAGGTGCCGGGAGACGATATAGAGGCTTTTGGGATAGTGTCGGCTACGGTGGCTGAGGCCGGAGTGGTTGCTGGTGGCTCGGCACCGAGTGGCGAGGATGCAAAGGTAGCTGCAGAAGGATTGACAGGAGAGTCCGCTGGGGGTGATGCGGATACTACTAATGATACAGGGGATACAATGTTGCCAGAGGTGCCCGACGAGGTAGTATTGGGAAGAGGAATGAGAAAGAAATCACAGCAGTACGATTACAGGATTTTGTGACGAATGCTGTTCGAAGTAAAAGTCTCCCCCTTCACCACAGTTCATCTTTTCCCGTCACATTCTCAGGTACTTCGTATCCTCTAACACAATTTCTAAGTTATAACATATTTACTGCTAGACACAGAGATTTTTTTGCAGCCATCACTGCAGGTGTTGAGCCTACTTCATATCGCCAGGCCTCGCGAGATTCAGGATGGCACGCGGCTATGCAAACTGAAATACAGGCTCTGGAAGATAATGGGACATGGAGTCTTGTCGATTTGCCTCCTGGGAAGAAAGCATTTGGTAGTCGATGGGTGTACAAAATCAAGTACAAATTTGACGGAAGTATTGAGCGCTTAAAGGCACGGCTGGTTGTGTTCGGTAATCATCATGTTGAGAAGATCGACTATTCAGAGACATTTGCCCCGGTAGCTAAGATGCCTACAGTTCGGGCGTTCTTGGCTGTTGCAGCTGTGAGAGACTGGACTTTGCACCAGAGGGATGTGCACAATGCTTTTCTTCATGGAGATATGACAGAAGAAGTATATATGAAATTGTCGTCATGTTTTTCGCATAGTGAACCCAATAAAGTGTGTCGCCTGCGTAAGTCTCTATATGGATTGAAACAGGCACCACGTTGTTGGTTTGCTAAGCTTGCTGCTTCTCTGATATCCTATGGATTTATTCAATCTCATTCCGATTATTTCCTTTTCTCTCTTTTTAAAGGGAAGGTAGAGTTACATGTTCTGATCTATGTGGATGATATGATTGTATCTGGTAATGACTTAGGTGCTTTAGATGCTTTCAAAAAGTACCTTAGTTTTTGCTTTCACATGAAGGACCTTGGTGTGTTGAAGTACTTTCTTAGTATAGAGGTGGCACGGAGTGCAGAAGGAATTTCCTTGTGTCAAAGGAAGTATGCTTTGGACATCATTTCAGAATGCGGCTTGATGGGATCTCGACTTGCTGGTTTTTCCATGGAGCCCAATCACAAGCTAGCAGAATCGACTAGTCCAAAGATGGCGGATGAAGAGCCTTATCGGAGGCTGGTTGGGAGGTCGATTTATCTATCATTTACTTGCCCTGACTTAGCCTATGCTGTGCATATCTTGTCTCAATTCTTACAGGAGCCTCGACAAGATCATTGGCATGCTGCTTTGAGAGTTGTCAGATATCTCAAACATGCACCGGGACAGGGTATTCTTTTGAAAGCTGATTGTGATCTCCGTCTATCTGGTTGGTGTGATTCCGACTGGGCAAGTTGTCCCTTGACTCGCCGCTCGGTTACGGGCTGGTTGGTGTTTCTGGGGGGGGGGGGGGGTCTCTTATTTCTTGGAAGACCAAGAAGCAACCAATTATTTTTCGATCTTCCGTTGAAGCTGAATACCGATCTCTTGCTGCTCTTGTTTGTGAGTTGAAATGGTTGAAGGAGTTATTGGTGTATTTGGGCGTTCGCCAAGAGTCTGCTATGTCGGTGTATTGTGACAGTCAGTCAGCCCTGCACCTGGCTCAAAACCCGGTATTTCATGAGCGCAGTAAGCATATTGAGGTGGATTTGCATTTTGTTCGCGATGCTATTAGAGATGGCACCGTAATAGCCTCGCATGTTCCTACGTCTTCTCAACTGGCTGACATCTTCACCAATCCCCTTGGAAAGCATGTGTTTGATTTTTTACTTCCCAAGTTGGGCATTTGTGACTTGCATGCTCCAACTTGAGGGGGGGTGTTAGATTATATTTGTACCTAATATAAATATGGCCCATAAGTCCAATAATGTAGCACTATATATATTGTAAACTGTTGAGAATCAATAAGGGACTTTTAGTCCCACATCGGAATATGTAGTATGTAGAGGAGCTAGACTCCCTATATATAGTGAAGTAGTCCATCAATAAAATAATCCAACCATTATTTTCTACATGGTATCAGAGCCATAACTCTCTCTCTCTCTCTCCACAATTTTTTTTTTCTCTCTCTAGCCGACACCCCCCCCCCCACCGCCCACAGCAGCCACCCGCCGCCCACAGCAGCAACCCCCCCTAGTCGCTCCTACCTGGCCGTTCCCCCCCCCCCCCCGCCCCCCCGGCGCCCGACCACAGCAGCACCCCCCCCTCCCGACCCCCCCCCCACCCCCGACCCCTCCCCCCGACCAGAACCTTCCCCCCCGCCGCCCGACCACAGCAGCACCCCACCCCCGAACCCCATCAAAACCCCCCCCGACCACAGCAGAACCGACCCCCCCCCGACCAGAACCTTCCCACCCGACCCCCCCTCGACCAGGACCCCCCCCCGACCCCCCCTCCGACCCCCCCGACCCCATCAAACCCTAACCCTAACCCTAGTTTTTTTTGCCATGGACACCCTAGCAGACCCATCAAACCCTAACCCTAGCTTTTAAGAAAAACAAAAAAAAAAAAAGGAAAAAGAAAAAAAAAGAAAAAAAGAAAAGAAAAAAAACTGGCGTATTTCGAATAGAGACGGCTGTCAAATCTTTATTTGCACCAACTCTGTTCCGTGCTTACGCCGTTTGGAACTAACAAATGCTTTATTTGTTATTCCTTCTTCACATCGGGACCTTTGCAGAGACTGCTCATGTCTTCTCTGGTGTCCTGACGTGTTCACTTTACATGCGCGCGCCGGTGCTGGCCAAGTTAATAGCGCATTAGTAAAGTCTCTGGCGTTGAAGAAGACGACGTCGACGACGAAGACGACGAAGACGACGAAGACGACGAAGTTGGGTCAGTTGCAGGCTCCGACGACGACGAAGAAGACGACGAATTGAGTTCACAGTTGAAGACGCCATGGATTCGATCAGTGGCAAACTGACGGCCGATGAGATGAAGGCCTTGGTTGATGATATCTTATCCAAGAGATTAACCGAGGTAACCCCACGTGTGATCCATACTGATGTGGATCCGTCGCCTTACAAAATGGGGAAGCTGGAGAAACTGGAGACGAAGTTGGAAGGAACTTCCAACTACTTGAAGTGGTCGCGGCAGGCGATGCGGACACTGAAGGGACGTGGCTTGGTTGGCTATGTCACTGGCCAAGCCAAAGCGCCAGCCGATCACTCCACCAAGGAGTTTGCTGTGTGGGAGATTGTCAACAACGTCGTGGCTGGGTGGTTGACTGCCTCTTTAACCGACCAGGTGTCGGGTAATGTCGAGGCTATGGAGGCTGCTGCTGATATATGGCAGACTCTCAAAGATATGTACTCCGGCTCCGGCAACCCTATGCGAGTCTTTCAACTGCAAGATGAACTCGATCGGATGGCCCAAGACGACCGTACCATCTCTGAGTACGCGGCCCTGTTGAAGAAGTATTGGTCTGATCTGGATCATTATGATCCTCTTGGGATGGAAGATGCACAAGTCGAACCGGCCTTCGCAAAGTACTTTCAGACGTTCCTGGCTTATATTTTCCGGCAGCGTATGATGAAATTCCTGAAGGGACTACACCCTGTATTTGAGCAGCGACGGAATATCCTCCTTTCGCAACCCACGCTCCCGACCTTGGAAGAAGCTATAGCTGTCATGACACAGGAAGAAGCTCGACTGAAGTTGATGCCCAACAAGGGCTCCTCCCAGGGGGAGCCAGCCGCGGTTGAAAAGTCTGCCCTTGCTACCTTCAATCAACCTCCATCTATGGGTGGTGTTTGTCACAATTGTGGTGACTCCGGACATTAC
Source organism: Iris pallida (assembly GCA_029216955.1). Lineage (NCBI taxonomy): Eukaryota > Viridiplantae > Streptophyta > Magnoliopsida > Asparagales > Iridaceae > Iris > Iris pallida. The sequence continues at coordinate 12,676 of JANAVB010028616.1, forward strand.
ATCCGATTTTGTCCAAAACTCTTGCGCAATCAGTCTACTGATCGAGGACGGGGTCGTGGAGGCCGACGTGGTGGTCGAGGAGGATATGCTGGTCGAAGGGGCGGCCACAAAGCAAATCTGGCGGAAGAAGGGGGAGAGCATCACCTGGCTGAAATAACCCCGCTTGAGCGGGAGTTCCTTGAGAAGTTGCGTGGCACGAAGCTGGGTTCGGCCGACAGTCCTGGGACGTCTTCAACCTCGGGAGATCACTTCACTTGCTTTGCCCAAACCAGCACCGATGATTCTGCACGTGCTCTTGCCTCTATCCATCAGCCAGGATGGATTATGGACTCTGGGGCATCTCGCCATGTCACGGGGTCCCGTGGTGAGTTTCGAGAATATGCTCCCCTACCATTGTCGGAAAGTATTCAGACCGCTGATGGTACATCCAGCCCTGTAATGGGTAAAGGCACTGTCGCATGCACCCCTTCCATCACTCTAACCAATGTCCTTCATGCTCCATCTTTTTCTGTCAATCTTCTATCCATTAGTGCCATTATACTTGATATTAACTGTACTGTTTCCTTTGACATTCCTCAGGTGACTTTTCAGGAGAAAGGGACAGGACGACGACTTGGGACTGGCACATGGCATAAGGGGCTGTGGTATTTAGACAGGACTGGACTGGACAAAGCATTGGCATCCTTGGTAGAAGACGCACCACCAGAAGCTTCCTGTCGCAGTGTTGAAGCCGACTTGCTACTCCACCACCAGCGTGTCGGTCATTCCTCTTTTCCGGTTATTGGTCGAATGTATCCGTCCTTATATCAAAGGGCTAATAAAGAGAAGTTATTTTGCAATGCTTGTGCTTTGGGAAAACATACCAGAAGCTCGTATGTGAGCACAGAGAATAGGAGTTCAGCTGCTTTTGACATGATACATTCAGACGTATGGGGCCCTTGTCCTACAACCGGGATTAACGGCTTTCGATGGTTTGTCACCTTTATTGATTGTTATACCCGTGTGACATGGGTCTACCTTCTGAAGAATAAAAGTGACGTCCTTGAGGCCTTTCAGGACTTTCATCGACGAGTGGAAACACAATATGGCGCTAAAATTAAGTGTTTCCGATCCGACAATGGGACGGAGTATACGAATAGGCGGGTTGCTGAGTATTTTTCAACTCATGGAATACTTCATCAAACTTCATGTGCTTATACTCCGGCTCAAAATGGTGTGGCGGAACGAAAGAACAGACACTTGCTGGAAGTTGCACGGACGATGATGCTGGCTATGAATGTCCCGAAGCACTTATGGGGGCAGGCTATATTGACGGCCTCTTATCTCATCAACAGAATGCCATCTCAGGTATTGAACTGGAAGACACCATTGGAGATGCTTACTGGAGCTAATACATACACTGTTCCACCAAAAGTTTTTGGCTGTGTATGCTTTGTTCAGGATAATCGGCCAGGCGTTGGCAAACTGAATCCTCGGGCAGTTAAATGTGTCTTTGTCGGTTACACGGCGACTCAGAAGGGTTATGCCTGTTGGAGTCCAGTCGAGCGGAAGATGTTTGTCAGCATGGACGTTACCTTCAGAGAACTCGAACCATACTATGGTTCGGATGAAGGTTCCGCATTTGGTGACACACCTAACACAGCTGGTGTTCGATGTGAGGGGGAGATAATAAGCCCAAATGTGGTCGTCGGATCGGTTCCGTGTTCGGTTGTAGAAAACTGGACGAAAGGGGGAGAGCACAGTGACTCAGATACAGAAAATGAAGAAGAAGATCCATATGTTACGCAGGGGGAGCAGCAGACAAGGGAAAAGGAGCTCCAAGTCTACAGAAGACGACAACAGAAGTCCAGTACTGTGCCTATGCCATGCCCTGTGCCTACTGTACCAAGTCCCTCGTCTACTCCTGCTCCAACTCCTGAAGATGTTGCCCCCGCACTGAATCACTCGGATTCTGATGCGGATCTCTCCGACTCGGATGGTATGATCTCTCCACCACCTATTGCTCCCTTAAGGAGATCTTCTCGCATCAATGCGGGTAAGGCTCCTGCTCGTTTTGATGATTACGAACATGACATTGCCAACTTCTTGTCTTATTCTAACATTTTTTCGAATTATCGAGCCTTCATTGCATCGTTAGACTCTACTTCGTTGCCCAAGTGTTGGCAGGAAGCAAAGAAAGATCCAAGGTGGAAAGCTGCAATGATGGAAGAACTTGGAGCACTGGAGAAAAATAAAGACATGGGAGCTGGTTTCATTACCCAAAGGGAAGAAAGCTGTGGGATGCAAATGGGTGTACACAGTGAAAGAGACGCCAGAAGGAAAAGTAGAGCGGTACAAGGCGAGGTTGGTTGCAAAAGGATTCACACAGTCATATGGAATAGACTATGATAAGACTTTTGCCCCAGTAGCAAAAATGAGCACCGTGAGAACTCTGGTCTCCATTGCAGCGAACTATGGGTGGAAGCTGTACCAGTTGGATGTGAAGAATGCCTTTCTTCATGGGGACCTGCAAGAAGAAGTATACATGGAGCTCCCGCCTGGGTGCTATGCGACAGAATCAAGCGGAGGGACGTCGCAAGGAAAGGTGTGTAAACTGAAGAAGTCACTATACGGGCTCAAACAATCTCCTCGAGCCTGGTTTGACAGATTCAGAAAGGCTGTTACAGGCATGGGATACCGTCAAACAAATGCAGATCATACGGTCTTCCTTCAGCATGCAAGAGGCCACATCACTATACTTGCTGTATATGTAGATGATATAGTGATCACAGGTGATGATGAAGTCGAGATCACTAAACTGAAGTCAAAACTCGCAAAGGAGTTTGAAGTGAAAGATTTAGGAGCGATGAGGTACTTTCTAGGTATCGAGGTGTGTGAAGGCGAACAAGGAATTGTTCTCTCACAGAGAAAATACACACTAGATTTGCTGAAGGAGACAGGGATGCTGGGATGCAAAGCAGCGGTCACTCCAATTGACCAGAAGTGCAAGTTGGGAGCAGAAGCAGGAGAGCCCGTTGATCGTGAAAGATATCAACGACTTGTAGGGAGATTGATTTATCTGGGACACACTCGCCCTGATATCTCATTTGTGGTGAGTGTAGTGAGTCGCTACATGCATGATCCAAGAAAGGGTCATATGGAAGCAGTATTTCAGATCTTGAGGTATCTGAAAGGAACGCCGGAAAGGGGGCTATAGTTCAAGAAAAATGGACGCATAGAAGTTGAGGGATACTGTGATGCAGACTGGGCGAGCTGCATAGACGACAGAAGGTCTACCACGGGATACTGTGTTTTTGTAGGAGGAAATCTGGTCTCATGGAGAAGCAAGAAACAGTCTGTGGTAGCACGGTCGACAGCTGAAGCAGAATACAGAGCAATGGCTCTGGGAGTGTCAGAGTTGCTATGGGTGAAAGCATTGCTGACAGAGTTGAAGCTGGATAAGGGAGCACCATTGCGTCTTCTGAGCGATAGTCAAGCTGCAATAAGTATAGCTAACAATCCAGTTCAGCACGACAGAACGAAGTACATCGAGATTGATCGATTCTTCATCAAGGAGAAGCTGGAACAAGGGATACTGAAGATTGACCATGTCCGCTCAGAAGAACAAGTTGCAGACTGTCTGACTAAGGGTCTTAGTTCATTAAGTCTGTCGAAGCTATGTAACAAGATGGGGATGATCAATATCTATCGCCCATCTTGAGGGGGAGTGTTGAGAATCAATAAGGGACTTTTAGTCCCACATCGAAATATGTAGTATGTAGAGGAGCTAGACTCCCTATATATAGTGAAGTAGTCCATCAATAAAATAATCCAACCATTATTTTCTACATAAACATACCCCATCAATGAGAACAAGGTATTATTATTTCCTACATAATTCAAAAAATAATTTTAGGTTGACACGTGGTAATCCTTAAATGCAATGGTGAACATTATCCAAATTTTGGTGGGTGAAAAAAATGAACTCTATCCAAACAGACATTAGCAGGCTTACATCTTTGAGCCGACATGCAACTGTTGACACGATTCTTACATTTTATAAACTTGGTTTTCGAGATGGTATTTTTCTTGGGCTTTGATTGCATATCGAGTGTTATACAATTTTTTTTAATAATATTATTTTGATATGAACATCGTGTGAGTATCATATCGTCTATTACTGACTCATGTTTATGTAATTAAGCCAATTATGTTATTTACAAAAAAATAGTCATATTGCATGTCCGTGTCTGTATCCCATCTTGATGTATTAAATAATTATTAGATTATGTTATAGTTGTAACTTATTGGTTAATTGTGCTCAACCAACAAATAGAGATATCCTTATCTCTTTGTAATCTTGTAAAAATATTTGTTAAATCACCAATCTATTATAAATATAAGCATATGGAGAACCCTTGAAGGTTTCAGCTAGTTGAGAATTTATCTTACAATCTCTCATCTCTTAGTTCTTGATTGAGTACAATGTGTTATCACTGCATAGCTCTACCAAGCAAAAACTCACGATCGTGCGAGTATCCTCCATGATACGGATAAGTATGATCTAATTTTTTTTATTATCTAATCTTTTACATTTTCTGCTTTTAAAAATATAAAGATAGGATTTTCCTCTAAATAATAGATCCTTCTTGATCAATCAGCCAACAATGGCTTTTAATAGATCATTTTGGGTCAATGAACAAACACTGGTTCTCAAAACCAGCATCCCTGACGCTATCGACTTTCGCCCAGCCTTGATGTACATGAGGTTAAGAAATATCGCTTCAAGCGACAATCACACTTAGTTAATTCATCAACCCTTCAGAATGAAGCAGCCTAGCAGAACTTAGCAACTCCGCACAGTAGAACAGTCCCGCGGAATTTAGTAACGCCGTTGAATGGAGCAATCCTACAAAATTTAGCAACCCCACATAATAGAGTAGCCACACGGAACTTAGCAGCTCTACGAATAGATAGCCCTGGAGAATGGAGCAGCTCCACAAAATGGGACAGCCCCATGAAATGGAGCAGCTTCAACGGAATGAAGCATCTTCCACTAAATGAATCAGCTTCCATAAAATGGAGAAACTTTTGTGGAATAGAGCAACTTCGTGGAATATGGCTTCCCCACAAATAAAACAACGTCTGAAATAAAGAAGCTTCGTGGAGTGGAGTAACTTATACAGAAATGGAACAACTTCCGCGGAATGAAGCAACTTTCGCGAATGGAGCAGCTTTCACAATGAAGCAGCTTCCGTGAAATGGAGAAACTTTCGCGGAATAGAGAATCCCACGGAATGGAGCACCTCCGTGGAATACGGCTTCCCTACGGAATGGAGTAACGCCCAAATCTGTAGAGTGGAGCAACTTCTACATAATGGAGCAGCTTCCGTGGGATAAATCAATTCCATTGAATAGAACAATCCCGCGTAACGAAGCAACTTTTGTGAAATGAGACAGCTCCGTAGAATAAAACAGCCCACAAGATGAAACAGTTTCGCATAATGGAGCAGCTTTCGTGGAATGGAACATCTTTCGTGGAATGAACCAGCTCCATAAAATGGAGTAGCTTTCCATAGAATTGAGCGACCACACGGAAACAACTAATTCACATAATAAACCATCGCTGCAAAATGGAGCAACTTTCTTGAAATAGAGCAGCTTCTACAAAATGAAGCAGCTCCACAAAATGGAACAACCCCGTGAAACTTAGCTCAATAGAATGGAGCAACCATGTGAAACTCAGCTCCACGGAACTTAAATCCACAACTAGTAGCTTGCTCGAAGTAAACTTTATCAAAAAATTGACTAGGTTTCAGGGGTCTGCTCTCAAACCCCCTCGACTCCTGCTCGTTGATCGAAAAATAGGACATTTCTAGGGAGCGCTACCTCCTTGACTGTCATTAACAGACCCCGAGATATCATTGGGAATCAAAATTTATCCCTATTGTCAAGATTTTGCCTGAAGAAAAATTTGTCGAGGGCATAGCCCCGCCTTGACAGTCCTACAGAGGCATAACATTTTGTCAGAAGAAATGATATGACTTGAAGTTCATGAAATTGTTTATGTAAGAATTGAACTTGAAGTTTATATTGAATCTGCATTTCATAAGTGAACATGAAGCTAAAATTTTGGCTAAGGCACTAGCTTCGTCGTCAGGGGAAGCTTCACCAAGGCCAAGCCTCGCTATCAGAAATTTTCCAGTAGCAAATATAGGTAAAGCCTAACCTAGCCATATTCGCTATAGTTAAAGCTACAAAATGACAGATGTACTAGTCTCGCCATACCGCTACCATTGCCACAACGATAACTTTTCCCCAAGTAAATCTCATACTTTACAGAGGTCAAAACCTCGTCATCATGCAATTATCATTAAGACCTTCCGTAATGCCATTAGCATTAACCTTGCCCAATAGTAGCTTCATCATAAGCAAAGCTCAATATTAGAAAAGGGCTAGCTAGCCTCACCATATTGCTAACTTTGCCAGAAGCAAGGCTAGCTATTTGTAAGATGTATAGTCCCGTCGTTCCGCCTGAAGCGAATCTACTAATTGGTAGAGGCCTAGCCTTCCATAAATATGCTTGATGGATACAAATAAAACATGTAGTTGATGGATACAAATAAAACACAATTTTTCGCTTTTTGTTCACGGAATACTACTCTGCACAAACTTCACGCGTTTACTATGCGTAACTTTCGGATTGAAACGCTCACGGCAAACGCTATCCACACGACACATGTTGTCGGTTACGAGAAATACTTTAATACCTATGCTGATGTCAGTGCCATCATTATTGTCGTTTTGAATTTTGAAACACATAGCTTTTAAGACATGCGTCGTTCTCGGAATGCGTAACGTCATACTCTGACAACTTTTCCATTAATAAGGGAAAATATACAGTTTTGCGCACAATATGCATTGTGAACAATTTGGGACTGTTTGGATAGATGTAACTCTTTGAAAGTGTAAAAGTGACACTTGCTGCAAGTTGAGTTTCCGTAGACTTGTAGCAAGTGGCACTTTCCAAAATGTGTTTGGATAAAGTATTTTTTGTCTGGTGAAAGTGGAAAAAAAATTGGTTTGGTGTTTGGATAGTTATGTAAGTAGAAAGTGGAAGTTTTTTTGGGAGATGTGGTAAACCTAGGTATGGTTACCCCCAATAATTAAATTAGTTATCATAATTAAACCAAAAAAAAATACAATATATATTTTTTTACCACAAACACATAACCCATTTTGCTATTTTTATTAGATAAAATAAACTAAATTAATTAATCCAAAAATAACCCAAATCAAATATATATCCTCTCTCTCTCTCTCTCTCTTTCTCTCTCTCTCTTCTTTCCCAAAAGAAACCCATTTTGCTCATCACCACCGCCTCCTCCAGGCCCTCCTCTCTCCACCGCCTCCACCACCTCCACTGCCTCCTCCCACCGCCTCCTCCTCCTCCTCCTCCTCAGACCACCACCACCACCTCCACGAGCCACCACCACCGCCTCCACGAGCTGCCACCACCGCCTCCTCCTCCTCAGACCACCACCGCCGCCTGAGAACACCACCACCACCTCCACGAGCCACCACCACCGCCTCCACGAGCCACCACCACTGCCTCCTCCCACCGTCTCCTCCTCCTCCTCCTCCACGAGCCGCCACCACCGCCTCCTCCTCCTCAGACCACCACCACCGCCTGAACGAGCCGCCACCACCGCCTCCTCCTCCTCAGACCGCCACCACCGCCTCCACGAGCCACCACCACCCCACTCCAGCTCCCCGCCACCGCCACCCCCCCCCCACTTTCATCCCACCTCCCTCACTTTTGTGAGGGAAGTGAAAATGAGCAAAAATCAAAGGAGAGTTACTGCCCACCTACCGCGATTTGACACTTACCGTTCGGTTGCTGCGGCAAACCAAACGCTGCAAGTGGTAAACTCGACGACCACTTTCATGTGAAAGTGCCACTTGCAGCGCACTCTCCGCGATCCAAACAGCCCCTTTGTGCTACTTGCCACGTGAAACTGTTCTTTGAGAAAAATAATAAAGTGTAATGATTATGATAGCGTAATCAATGTCGCCTTCGCGGTTTCTTCAATGTTTGTGCATTTTGAAGTATGAAAAACTTTAGGAACGTTTTGAAGCACGAAAAACGTTAGGAATGTCAAGTCTCTTTCTTCAATGCACTTCATCTTTATGGAGAATTCAAACTCAAGGTGTTAACTGGGCCGGTTCGGCCCGGGCCCGCCCGTGGACCGGACCGGCCCGCCCCCCTATAAGCCCGGACCGGCCCGTCTTGGGCCCGAACCGGCCCGGCCCCCCACGCAGTAACGGTTCGGGTCGGGCCCCCCCCCCCACAGCCCGAGCCCGGCCCGGCCCGGACCGACCAAATTTTTTTTTTTTTTTTTTTTTTAAAAGTAGGCCCGGCCCGGTTGGACCGGCCCGGCCCGGCCCGCTGGGACCGGTCCAGCCTGAGCCGACCGTTGGGAAGTTGTTTTTTTTTTTTTTTTTTTTTTTCAAATTTTTGACCGTTTGGGGGGGGGGGTTCTTTTACCAAAATACCCCTCCCATATAGCCGTTATTAAAACGTTGGGAGGGGTATTTTGGTCCTTTTTGGCCTAAAATTACCAAAATAACCCCAAAAAATTCCTATAAATAGCCCAAAAATCCCATTTTTCATACACAACTCATTCCTCACAAATTCTCTACATCTCTCTACGGTGCTCTGGTGTTCTACGACTTTCCCTCCCCGGTGCTCTACGGCTTCCCGATCTCGCTTCCAACTCCATTCCGGCTCTACGGCTTCCCGATCTTCCTCTCAATCTCTTACTTTCTTCTAACGTAGTTTACTTTATTTTATTTTATATATGGCTGGTGAAGGTTCAAACCCACCTGATCTTGCTGGACAGACATACCACTATTTTAGTTCTTTTTTTGACGGTACTGAAATTCCACCTGAACAAATTGCGACTAATCCGATTCCGGAGGGGTGCCAACAATCTCCTCCGGAAGTCGCTAGTACAACCCAACGTCCTGAAAAGAAAAAAAGGTCTAAGTATTGGGATTATTTTACTTTAATTTTTGAAACTAATCCTGATGGTTCTTTGGTTTTAGATGCCAAGGGGGAACCGAAACCGTACAAGGCGCAATGCAAGAAATGTTGCAACCAGTACGCATGGAAGAAGGGCGGTGGCACCGGGACCATATCCAGACACTACGACACTTGCTACGGGAAGGACACACTTCAAGCGTCCCAAACCCAAATAAGCTTCGGCGCCACCGGTTCTTCAATTGGTAACTTTACTTACTCAGCTGCTCGGCATAAAACCGAGTTAACTAAACATATTATTCGTGACGAACTTCCTTTCACGACGGGTGAAAGCGAATCTTTGCGAGATTATGTATCACTTTCTCTAAACCCCTCCTTTACTAAAGTGAGTAGGCAACAAACTCGAAAGGAGGCTATTCGTCTCTTCAACGAGCAGAAAGCCGCTTTGAAAGCGGAATTTCAAAATATTAGTAAGTTGGCTATTACTTCTGATATTTGGACTACTAAATGGAGTTATGCTTATATTTGTATTACTGCACACTATATAGATGCACAATGGATGTTGCAAAAACGCATCATCTCTCTTAAACTTATAGAATGTCCACACACGGGAGCTGTAATTTCAAGTGAGATTTCAAGACACGTGCGTGAATATGATATTCACGCAAAAATTTTTTCTGTCTCTTTGGACAATGCTTCAAACAACAATGCTGCTATGTGTTCTTTGTCAGTAATTTTTAAGCCTATTTTAGAAGGTAGACTTATGCATGTTAGGTGTGCTTGCCATATAATTAACTTAGTTGTTAAAGAATGTTTAAAATTTTTTGAACCACATTTAGACACTCTGCGACAATGCTTGCTCCACCTAAACTCGTCTCCAAGTAGACAACGAAGTTTTGCATGCGCTTGCGCACATTTTGGTATGACTTTTAGAAGATTTGTGAAGGATATACCAACTAGGTGGAACTCCACCTACTTGATGTTGAAATCTGCAATTCCTTTTAAGAGTGCTATTTCATATTATTGTACTTCGGATGTCACCTTTGACTATCAGGTTACTGATGATGATTGGTTAGCTGCTGAAAGTGTTTGTGAATTTTTAGAAGTTTTTTACAATGCTACATTAACTCTTTCTGGTGTTTATTATCCCACATCTTGCTTAGCTTTACGTGAACTTTGTAACATGTCTTATTTATTTTCTAAATATAGAGATTATCCAAATTTTGAAATTGCGGTGAGAAATATGGAAGCCAAATTCAGGAAATATTGGGGTGAAGTACCTCTTTTATATTGTTTGGCTTCCATATTTGATCCTACAATCAAATTGGATGGCGTAGAGGTTTTATTAGAAGGATATGGAGAATATATGGGTATAGACGTTACTGACATGAAGGCAGAAGTTAAAGTGGCTTTGGACAGGTTAGTTATACTGTACGAAGAAGGAGCAACGTCGACCCGACCAACTCAGGGGGGGGCTAGTAGTAGCTCCGGCTTGGCGTCTAAGCTATCAGCAGCCGGTCGCATACTACAAAGGAAGAAACAAAAGCAATCTTCCCAGCCTACTTAAGAGTTGTCTGCTTACCTTAGCTCTTATCAAGACGAAGATGAGACTCCAGATCACTTCGCCGTTCTAGAATGGTGGAAGAGACACGACAAGAGATTTCCTGTGCTTTCTAACATAGCACGTGATCTACTGATGGTTCCGGTGTCGACGGTAGCATCGGAGTCCTGTTTTAGTGCAAGTTCGAGGATGTTGAGCGATAGGAGGAGCCGCTTGAAGCCCGATATTTTGGAAGCGATCGTGTGCGTACAAGATTGGATGGCTGCCGATAGAAGAACACAAAACCAGAAAGATGGAGAAGATCATGACATCCACGAGCTGGATTTGGAATCGCTTTCATTGCATGAAGGCGAACAACAATGAGGCTACGGTACAAGGTATTAGGTATGTAAATTTAACATTATACATTTCAATTTTAAATTTGAACTTATACTTTCAAAAACTATTTTTTTTTTTTTACTTATACTATTCAAATTTTTAATTTTAACTTATCCTATTCAAATTTTTAAACTTATACTTTCAAAAACTATTTTTTACTTTCAAAAACTATTTTATACTTTCAAAAACTATTTTTTAAAAAAAACATTTTTTAACTCCGCCTATGCCAAACAAGCATTTGCCGGTCCCAAGCCCGGATAAAGGAAGAGGGAGAAATGTTTTTTTTAAATTTTTATAAATTTTTATAAACATTTCTATATATTTGTTTGTATAAAAATTATAAACATTTCTATTTATTTGTATACAAATTATAAACATTTTATAAACATAAAATTATAAACATTTCTATTTATTTGTATACAAATTATAAACATTTCTATTTATTTGTATACAAATTATAAACATTTTATAAACATAAAATTATAAACATTTTATAAATATTTTGTATAAACATTTTATAAACATTTAAGTTACAAATTAAAAAAGAAAATATAAATTTAAAATACAAATTTTTAAAATATAAACATTTTATAAACATTTTATCCTATACAAATTTTTAAATTTAAAATACAAATTTTTAAACATTTAAAATTTAAAATATACATTGTATAAACATTATAAACATTTTGTATAAAAAGAAAATTTTAACTTATCCTATATACATTGTATAAACATTTTGTATAAATATTTTTAATTTTAACTTATCCTATACAAATTTTTAAATTTAAAATACAAAAGAAAATAATTAAAAAACCAAATTTAAAACAAAAACTGAAAAAAAAAAACTGCAAAAAAAAAAAAAAAAAAATTAAAAAACCGGGCCGGTCCGGTTAAACCGGCCCGAACCGGCCCGAACCGTCCAAGCCCGGACCGGCCCGACCCTATAATGTCCGGTCCTCTGGGCCGGGCTGGGTCCAGAGCTACAAAACCGGGCCGGGCTTAGCCCGGACCGTAATTAACGCTGGGCCGGTCCTGGACCGGCCCGAACCCGGTCAGGCCCGCAGCCTTTGGACCGTGGGCCGGCCCGGACCGGCCCGAAAAAACCATGAATTCAAACCGATTGTCCCATGAGCTTTTGTGCATGCATGATGCACAAAACCCCTACCATTTGGCTCTACATTGTTTGAAGACACATCTATAAACGTAGAGTACTAGTCCACTTTTTGCACGAGAATGCCCTCATCGTGCAAATTAGTCACGGAGGCCAAAATGTTCTCTTTTAAATTTTTGATAGTGGCTTTTAAGCATGTGATTTTCTATGCGTCTACAGTTTGTCGTTACCAAAATCTAGATCAATATTGGACAACAATCTCTCCCATTTGCAATATATATTTACATGATATAAAAAATCATTAACAATAAAATTTATATTGCTCCCCTCAACATATGCTTAGTTCTTCCCCTTCATTATTTAGACAAAATTGGAACCTTTTAAGTCCGAACTAGTTTAACATACGACTTGATTGGTTGGATTGACAAGTATGGCCCAAATTACCATCCTCCAGATATATCTATCTATATCTATAATACTATATAATGAGAAAAGTTCAGTTCCATCGTAGAACTTTTCTTTCCAAATATACCCTTGTATATATTACTAGTTAAAATTGTTATCTATACTACTATATAATGAGAAAGTTCAGCTCCTTTTCTTATTCCATATATACTCTTGCATATATTTACTAATTAAAATTATTAATTAAAGTTAATAGGGACAACTAGATAATTATGGAAGTTGTCTTTTAGTATTTCTAAATAAATATATATATATATATATATATAAAATATATATATATATATATATATATATATATATATATATATATATATATTACAATAATAATAAATTTAGAATAATTAAGACCAGTGGCTTTTAGTCTTCTTAAGTAGTCTAATAAAGAATAAAATAAGGCTAATTATAAAGGCACTGTCCTTTTTGATCAGGGCTAGTCCGGATTGGGGCTAGCCCAGATTTTTTTGTGTTTTACTCAGGACAACCCATTTTTTTGATTTTGGGCTGTCCCAAAGTAAAATTCTCCTAAACCCAAAATTTTTCTCTCATTTGTAAAATTTTTTCTCTCTCTTCCTAAACCCTAACTCCTCTCTTCTTCTTCTTCCTCTTCTCCTCCACCATTTCTCCTTCCCCAAGCAAGAAGTTAATTTGAAAATTCCTAGAAATTTCTTCCACCCTAGAAATTTTCTCTTCTTCCTCTTCTCTTCCAAATTTCCTTCTCAAGAAGATCGATGGCACCCAAATTCTTTCTCTATTTGTTTCCAAAACCCTAAAAATTAAATTGAAAAATTCAAGCATCCATTATATTGTTTATTTTAATTGTCTGTAGCCCATTTGAATTAAACTACATTCGGAGTGAAAAATTATCCATTTAAATTAAACACAAGTATGCACGAACGAGAAAACTGTGCGTCGACCAGGACTGCCCAATTTTCTGGCAGTCCTACAAACTGAATGGACTGCCAGAAAACTGGGCAGTCCTAAGTCACAACATGTGAAACAAAGGACTGCCCATTTTCTGGCAGTCCTTACTGTATTCAGGACTGCCAGAAAATTGGACAGTCCTATATACAGTAAGAACTGCCAGAAAAATGGACAGTCCTTTGTTTCACATGCTGTGACTTAGGACTGTCCAGTTTTCTGGCAGTCCATTCAGTTTGTTGGACTGCCAGAAAATTGGACAGTCCTTGTTTGCACTAGTTGAACAACAATATTGGGTTTCCTCCCATATTAGGGTTTGTATATTATGAGGAGCCTTTGGGTGCCATCGAAATTGGAAATGAAGAAAAAATTAGGGATAACAATATTAGGGTTTCCACAATATTAGAATTTAACATTTTTGTTGTTGTTGTTGTTCTTCCTTTTCTTCTTCTTCTTTTTCTTCTTCTTGGATGGGTTGAAGAAGAAGAGGGAAAAAATAGAAAAAAAAAATGACTTTTATACCAAAGAGTGGGATAGTCCTAATCAATTTTTTTAATGACAAACTTGTAAATAATACAAAGTTTAAAATGTGATAGCCCTGATAAAAATGTGAAGTGCCTTTATAACTAGCCAAAAATAATTACTTCGTGCATTTATTTTAGTTATGATATATAAAATAAAATAAAAATAGAGTAAAAAATTGTTGTGAATAAACAAAAAAAAAAAAAAAGAAATCTATTTCAACGTCAACATAGGAAGAGACATATAAGCTTGACTGCTAACTTCTTGTCAATATCTCCTCCACTTGCTATATAAGCCGACAGACCGAGTAGGATCAGAAGCAAGGGACTTCGAGATCCGCCGACCACCGGCGGTGACCAGAACCGACCGCGACATGATGGCGATAGCGGAGGAGCGCAGATCCGGACCGTCCGATCCCAAGCCGTGGAACCTCTGCCGCGTGCCCTACTGGCACGCTCCCCCCGCCGCCGCCTCCTCCAACTCCGCCGGAGGCTCGACGCATTCATCGTCATCGTCGGGACACGTGGCGCGGCAGGGCGGGGCCCACCACGGAGGCGGGGGCGGAGGAGGCTCGGTTTCGTCGGTAGCGAGGTCGCTGCTGCCGACGAGGCGGCGGCTGAGGCTCGATCCGGCGAACAAGCTCTATTTTCCATGTAAGCCCGCTCCTTCCTTTCTGCTAAAGTTTGCTTCTTTTTCCATTAGAGAACAGAGTTTGGATCAAAGTTGCAATCTTGGGAGATAAAAAGGGTTGTTTTGAGAAGAACGTCGCATTTTTTATTCTTCTTTTATCCCAATAAAAAAAATTGTAGCACTTTTGGAAGACTTGCTTGTGATCATTTTGTCTATTTAGGAATGTGGCTTTGATATAACTTTTCTTTTCATTTATGTCAAAGTTTCAAATTTTATTTTATTTTTAGACATTACATCTTTACATTTATGTAAAATTGTGAATATAGTGTAATATTTGTTCTCACTGGCTGTCAACTAACATTATAAACCTTCTATCAAAAAAATAAAAACAAAAACAAGTTAAGTCCCTAGTCTAAGAAGATCTATACGAGTACAAGGATGGGTTGATTTTGAATGCAGCTAGTAATTATATCGGCAATCATCTTAATTTCTTACACTTTGATGCCAATATCTATGCCCTGTCTGTGTTGCATTGGGTGGAGGACACGTATCGGATACGTACATTGCAAAAATACACTAGGACACACCAAAAATAGACGTTGAATCCATGTTGCTGTGCCCAGATCGTGTTGTAGTTCTAGTTCAAACGTAGATTACAATTATGTTACTCTTTCAAATTGACTACATACATGGGATCCGCTCGTACCAGAATCGACTCGTTTATAGTTGTTCTTCGTATCGAGATCCTCAATCCCCTGCTAATTAGCACATGATTTGACTTCCATTAGTATATGAGAGCCCATCCATCTTCGAAGTAACCAAAGTTGGGGTGGCCCTGACTCATGGCAGATCGGTCATATCAATCACCCAGGGTCCAAAATTTTAGGGGCACCAAAAAGAATTATGTTTATTTTATATATGTAATCTTTGGTAGTATTTTAAATACTGCTCACACAATTTGATAGAATGACTCACTTAGCAAAGTTCATTTTCACTTGAACCTTTTATGTAAAGGGGCATGAGTTCAAGGCCTAGTGGTGTTGTTCTTTCTATGGAATTTTTTTTTTTTAACAAGGGGCACCATTTTAATTTTTGTCACGGATACCCAAAAACTCGGGACCTGTATTGTTGGCAAATTGTAACTAACGACGACAAATAGTGGTCCATGGTCGAAGCTTTCACGATCACCTGTTCAAATATCCTACCCATATGTTCTTGGGGTTGGCTTCAATTTATGCAAAGACCACAGGCTTGGTTTCTTTTATGCAATGGCTTTTCCTGAACTTTGTTTCGCTTTTACTTCTGCAGATGAACCGGGTAAGCAGGTTAGAAGTGCAATCAGGATAAAAAATACCACCAAGTCTCATGTAGCATTTAAGGTACTCGCTGAATTTTTGCCATAAAATTTTGAGCAATCTATATATTTTTAGTTTTGTTATATGTTTGCCATATGGATCGAGTTCTCATAACTCTTCTATTTTCATATAGATATTCTCTAGGTCTTATTTGTGTTTAAAGACACTTACCTATCCATTAAATTTTATGTGTTGTGCATTTGTGTAGTTTCAAACGACTGAACCCAAAAGCTGCTTTATGCGACCTCCTGGGGCTGTTCTTTCTCCTGGCGAGAGCATCATCGCAACAGGTACTTTGGTCGTTACTTTACTTTCGGGTTCTTCTCTAGGTTTTTTTTTACAGCAAAGCATAACACATTATGATTTACCAATGGCTTTCCCTTCCGATTTTCCAGTTTTCAAGTTTGTGGAGCATCCGGAGAATGATGAGAAGCCACAAGATCAGAAGTGCAAGGTGAAGTTCAAGATCATGAGTTTGAAAGTGAAAGGTTCTATGGAGTACGCTTCAGAATTGGTTAGTTCTCAACTATAAGAAAGTTGTTTTGGTAATGCTGAAAGTCATCTGTGTGTTTATATAAAAATGTTTCTTAAATTATTGCACAGAAAATTCTCGAATATATATATATATCGGCAAAATGGACCTGAGGTCGACCTCAGGTCCCTCTCCCTGCAGTCGCGCGCTCAGGGCCGTTGGATTAAATCCAACGGCTGAAAAGAAAAAATGAATAGGAAAGAAAAAAAAGGGGACGACCAACAGCGCGCATCCTCTTCTCCAGAGAAGAAACGAAAAAAGGAAGGAAAGGAAAGAAGAGGCTGAGGAGAAGAGGTTGCGGACGATCGCCACCCACGTTGGTGACCAAGCAGGAGCTCACCTCAACCCCGACTCCACCGCCAGAACCAAGGCCAACAGGTCCATTTCTTCTCTTCATCCTCCTAAATTTGTGGATTTCACTTCTCACCTCTCTCTCTCGCCTCTTCGAAACCCTAGACCTCTCCGAGCCCGAGAACTCGAACCGATCCAGAGCATTTTTGAGCCAATTTAGGACATTTTCGAATCCATGGTAACAATTTCGAATCCATGGTAACAATTTAGGACATTTAACAATTTTAGGGTTTGATGTTGAAAAGGAAATTGATATGCATTTACTAAATTTAATTTTTTAGGGTTTGATGTTTGAGATCCTCAAAAATTTAGTTAATTTCAGATCCTCTTTAATTTTTTAGGGTTTGTTGAAAAGGAAATTGATATGCATTTACTTAATTTAATTTTTTAGGGTTTGATGTTTGAGATCCTGAGTCAATTTTCTTTGAATGGTTGATGTTTCCTTTGAATGTTTGATGTTTCAGATCCTGAGTCAATGTTTGATGCTTATCATAATTTTTGGATGATATTTTGTAGTTTGAAATGGGAAAAAATTATTATGTTGTGAAGAGTGGTAGGCAATGCGGCATTTATTTGACATGGGAAGAATGCAAAGCACAGGTTTATGGATATCGTAATGCGGTGTATCACGGCTTCAACACATATGAAGAGGCTATGGAGTGTTGGAACGGGCAATCCAATCCAATTCGTCCAGATCGGGGGGGTCGAGACATGTTCGCAGGCGTGGGTCAACGTCAAAGATTGGGAGCATCGGTTCATGTAGGAGAGTCGTCAAATCATGGTGCGACGAGACATGATGTCAGAGAGGATATCAGTGAACGGGATATTGTAGGGCATACAAATGTAGAAAGGCGGCCTGAATTGTTGAACATATCTTTCGTTTATGGATGTGTAACAGGTGTTGTGGTGACCATTGTTGTGGAGGAGATACTTTTTACTTTAGTTGTCTTGGCTTATCTTATCTCAATGTAATATCAATTTCAAACTTATCTCAATGTAACTCCAAGTCTTCGGCAGTGTTCACTAGATTTCTCAAGAATTTGTGTAAAGTTGTATTTGCATACATTTCATTGGTGTGTTTCAGTTGTTCTCTTATTAGCTTTCCAATGCACTTCAGAAATTGAATTTCCATTCCATGGTCTGAAGATTTTGATGGACGCATGTCACTCCCCGTTCCCAGAATGCGTATTTTATACATGTACTACTCGAATGTATTTATTTAATATTTATCATGTATTATCCTGTATTTAAATTTTTTTTAATTCATGTTAATTAATTTTCTGCAATTTTATTTCTGCACTTTATTTCCTGCTTTTATTCTCTGCTTTAGCTAGGCTTTGGGTTCGGCTTGGTTCGGTTTAGCTTAGTTGGTTCAACATAAACCTAACACCCCCACCTACCACCACCTTTTCATTTAAAGCCAACCCCCCTTTCTCTCTCTTCATTATTTTTTTCCTTCACCATCACTCTTCTTCTTCTTCTTTCTCATCACTCTCTCCACCTACCAAACCGTAGGCAAGTACAACTTGTTTCCCATGAGAACCCATTTTTATAGTTCATTTATCTTCCTCTTATGATCCTAAGAGAGTTTAGAACTTGGCATTTTTCATTTCGAAGTCGTAATTTTTGTAGATCTAGAAATTAGTTATTTTCGGATTTTGGTGGTTTTGATCTATCAAACTTCTTTGTTTTCAAGTTTTGATGGTTCCATGTTGTAGAGAATTTTATCCTACCCAATTTTGACCTTTGAAAAGTTGGATTTGGACTTGTTTTGACCAAGTTATGGACTTTTGAAGCTTTGGGTTCAAGCCATGGAGTTCTTGCTGTTTTGGAGAAAACAGTGAGCAGTACGCGAGCTTTTTAGCTTGCGTCACTGAGCTGTGCGCGCTCTTTAGCGCAGCGCAGTATGGAGTTCATACGCTGCCTTTTGGAAGCGTATGTCTTGCGTACGCTGGCTTGGATAGTAAGGAGTCGTATGGAGTTCATACGCTGCCTTTTGGAAGCGTATGTCGTATGGAGTTCATACGCTGCCTTTTGGAAGCGTATGTCTTGCGTACGCTGGCTTGGATAGTAAGGAGTCGTATGGAGTTCATACGCTGCCTTTTGGAAGCGTATGTCTTGCGTACGCTGGCTTGGATAGTAAGGAGTCGTATGGAGTTCATACGCTGCCTTTTGGAAGCGTATGTCTTGCGTACGCTGACTTGGATAGTAAAGAGTCGTATGGAGTTTATACGCTGCCTTTTGGAAGCGTATGTCTTGCGTACGCTGGCTTGGATAGTAAGGAGTCGTACCTGACTTGAGCGCAGTCTGACTTGAGCGTAGTCTGACTTGAGCGTAGCCTGACTTGAGCGCAGCCTGACTTGAGCGTAGCCTGACTTGAGCGTAGCCTGACTTGGGCATAGACCAACCTTGGCGTAATCTAACCTTGGTGTTTCTATTTGCTCTATAATAGTTGACTTTCATGCCTTGGTATAAATTAACATTGATGGGTAATTTTACTAATAATTGATCATGCGTTCCTAGTTGGAACTGAGAGACTGGTTAGTCGTCTTATTGAATTGAATGAATGAGACACGTTCATATTAACTATGAACTATTGGAATCGACTAGCTTATCCCGAACCTCGGCATACAGACACATGCATGCTTCAAATCTAATTAATTAATTAATTATTTATTTTTTCTATAAAAGCAGCATGTGTACTTTATGGTCAAGGCATGATTATTTCGTGGTTAGATTTGATTGTTGCATTACGCTATGTAAGACCTACAACCTAGCCGCACGGGTATCGTTGTAGAGTTGCGCATATCGTACCCCGTACGAAAGTACTCATTTGAATAACCATGATCCATGGCATGAGATTTCACTCAACATAGAGATTATTAAGTTAAGTAAAATAATAATTGCATGGAGAGAATGGATTCCCGAGTTCTTACATGGCAGCCCTCTTGGGACTATTAAGTGTCCGACAGGTCGGCTGGTCCCCACAGATACTGCAAATATGCCACACGGGCATGGAGCGGTATCTGGTTATATTATTTATTGTATATTGTATATTGATGACGGGCGTCCTGCTGGGACTCGTCTAATTCATGATTGGCGCAATTGATTGATTGGGTAAACTAGCCTTGCTTGCACATAGTAAGAACTGAGGAATCTTTATTGCATATATCCAGGATAACTTGGTAATCACAGTAGCAAGCCGTAGTAGTTGAATGGCCGTTTAAATTGATTTGTTTGTGTACTGTATCTACTCTGTTACCTAACTGAGATGATCAGAATGTCAGGACATGACGGGCCAACTTCTGTCCTTGTTTGGTTGGGAGGTTGGTTCGAAGTGTCGTGATGTTATGTGAATCCCAGTGGCAAGCAGAGATCTATCATTATATTCTCTTATTTACTGGTTTCGTCCTTCATATCGTGCTTCCTTGCGGTACTTGCTATTAGAGGTCTAACCTCTCTGGTTTTGCATGGCCAGATTTAGAGCCGGTCCCCGAGGATCCAGCTTACTTCCACCTCCAAGATGGTCAATACTAGAGGGATGATCGCAGGAGGACTCGAGTGGGTTCCTTACTTCCTCGCTCGTTTTGTTATTTACTTTATACCTTGCCGTTTGGCACCGACATGTTAGTCGGATCGTCTTGTACTTACTTTTACATAGTTGTAACTAAGTCAGACTGCAGCTGATAACAATTGTGTATACTTTGCTACATCATCTGGCTATGTTTTGTAAAGCCAGATATCAAGAACATTTTGACTGAGTGTTTGGGACGCCTTACTGCTTTATCTTATATGTTCTCTATTTCTGTTTCCTGTTTGAATGATTGAGACAATAGATGTGAAGTGACCATAGAAGACTTTCATGTAGTATACACCCCCTCGTCTTGTTAGACAGCATTGATCGTATTATACGGTATTCATCTACCCGTAATACGTAGCTGGCTGAGTCATTCCCCCGCTCTCTAGTATTCTGGTTCTGGGGCGTGACAAGGTTATAGTGGTGGCCCATGCAGGTCTGATTTTAGACTTGTGGGGTGTTTTGATTTATAGGATGTCTCAATCACACACGTTCCCCCTTGATCTCATGATTCGTTGTTCTCAATTCTAGCTTGACATTCCAGTATCCCTTGACTTCATTGATCTTTCCTGTCCGGTCGTTTGATTGTTCTCTTGTCCCTTTTCTTAGGGGCACTTCGTCCGCATCTGTCAGAGCTGGACAACAACAACAAGGGCAGCATGGACAACCTGACCAGGTTGGTCAGCAACAAGGGTCAGAACCACTTCATGAGACTATTCAAGAAGAGGTGATAGTAGAACCAGCAGTTGGACCGCAGTATCCGGAGGTTCCAACACCACCAATAGTTCCACCTACCCCTGTGGAATTGGACACACCAGCCCTTCTGGAGATCATGAGAGGGATGATGGCTACTCAGCAACACCAGATGTTAGCCCAGCAGCGCATGCACGCTCAGTTACAAGAGCAGAATGTACTACTCAACCAAGGATTACAGACGGCATTGGAAAGAGGGGCAAGGACAGATTTTGCAAGTACAACCCCCGCCGTTTCGAAGGCACGGAGGATGCCATCTCAGCAGACGCATGGCTTAAGGATATTGAGGCTATTCTGACAGCAGCTAAGGTACCGGCAGAAGAACGTGTGGATCTAGTGAAGTTGTTACTTCAGGATCTCGCACGTGATTGGTGGAAATCAGAGGAGGTAGGTATCAGACGTCCTGTTGCTTGGGACGATTTTACCGCAAGATTCAAGACGAAGTATTATGGAGTTGTGGCGCAGTTTGAGCTACAACAGAAGTTTATCAACCTCAGACAGGCTGGCAAGACTGTAGATGCGTATGCAGCAGAGTTCTGCAGATTGAGTAGGTTTGCCCCAGAGATGGTAGCGACGGAGCGCCAGAGGGCGATGAGGTTCCAGCAAGGGTTTTATCTTGAGCTCTTGCAATTGATAGAGGGGCACAACTACCAGACTTTTGACGAAGTATTGACGGCAACCCGCAGGCATGAAATCACCATTCAGAGGCTTGCGGCAAGGACTGGAGGTCAGAAGAGATCCCACAGTCAGATTGAAGGAGGAGGGGGAGCAGCGCCCCGAACAACAGCACCATCCCCTGGCATTCGTATCCACGATGTGGCGATACAGGGGCCAGCACCACCACCCAGGCAGCAGCAACAACAACCAAGGAAGAACCAGCAACCCCCTGCGGGCTGCACTTATTGTGGGAAGATGGGGCACACTAGAGATGTGTGTCGGACATTGAACGGACTGTGTTTGATATGTGGAAATCCAGATCATCGGGTTACCACATGTCCCATAAATTCGAGGTCAGGAGGACCAGTGCAGCAGTTTCCTGCTCTGCCAGCACCAGGGGCAGGACAGTATCGAGGACCAGCGGTAGCAGTGAGACCGTTGGCACAGCGTCCGTTAATGCCGCAGGCTCAGATGTTTCGGCAGCAGGGACCGCCGATGCAGCAACACCAGCATAGACCACCCCAGCATCATCAGGGAATGGGCCAACAGCAGCACCAGGCTAGGCCGCAACATGGGAACCAGCAAGGAGGTCGAGGGCAGGCATTCACTCTGTCCTTGGAAGAGGCATTAGCGTCGGGAGATGTCGTGGCAGGTAACATTTTTGTCGCCTCATATCCCGCAGTAGCATTGTTTGATTCGAGAGCATCACACTCATTTATATCTGCATAATTTGCGACACGGCTAGGAATGAAGTTCGAGGCATTGCCAGGGAGGTTGAATATACTCACTGGTAATGGGCTCGTAGGAGTTAGTAGAGTCATTCTAGCATGTAGCGTTGTAGTTTGCGGGCATTCCTTACCCGCCCGGTTGATAGAATTTCCTGTTGGAAATTTTGACGTTATCTTAGGCATGGACTGGCTGAAAGACAGTCATGCGACAATAGATTGTCGTAGTGGGAGTGTATCTTTTGATATTCCAGGCATGAAGAGATTCACCTTAGTCAGATCAGAGGCAACTCAGCAAGAGCAAGGAGTAATAACGGCAATGGAAGAAGTTCAGGTTCCGAAGGTAGTTGAAGAATTTCTAGACGTATTTCCCGAAGAACTTCCCGGTCTGCCACCAGTTAGAGATATTGAGTTCAGTATAGAATTGGCACCTGGGACTAAACCGATATCAGATCGGGTATACAGAATGGCGGATTCGGAGCAGGCCAAGGTATATCAGCATATAGAGGAACTGAAGGAGAAGAAATTTATCCAAGCTAGCATATCGCCATGGGCAGCACCAGTGGTACTTGTGGGGAAGAAGGATGGATCATCCAGATTGTGCATTGATTACAGGAAGCTTAACGCGGCAACAGTAAAGAACAAGTACCCACTACCCAGGATCGACGACTTGTTTGATCAGTTGAGCAGGGCCAGCGTTTTCTCCAAGATAGATCTTCGTTCAGGGTACCATCAAGTGAGGGTTCGGAAGGAGGATATTCCCAAGACAACATTCAGGTCGAAGTATGGGCATTATGAATTCTTGGTAATGCCGTTTGGTTTGACCAATGCTCCAGCAATATTCATGGATTTGATGAACCGCATCTTTATGCCGTATTTAGATCAGTTTGTCGTAGTATTTTTCGACGACATTCTTGTGTACTCTGCTAGTGAAGAGGAGCATGAAGACCACCTCAGGAAAGTGTTACAGGTTCTAAGAGAGAACCAGTTGTATGCCAAGCTCAGCAAGTGTGAGTTCTGGACGGATCATATTTCATTTTTGGGTCATATCGTATCAGGAGCTGGAGTAGCAGTGGATCCCAAGAAGGTAGAAGCAGTAGAGAGTTGGCCAGTACCCATGACCGTAGCTGATGTACGGAGTTTCTTGGGATTGGCAGGATATTACCGAAGGTTTGTGTCAGACTTTGCAAGACTTTCAGCACCCATGACCCGCTTGACACAGAAGGATGTGCCATTCGTTTGGTCGGCAGAATGCCAGTCATCGTTTGAGAATTTGAAGCAGAAGTTGATATCAGCGCCTATTCTTACATTGCCAGTTGGACCCGGAGGTTTTACCTTATATTGTGATGCGTCAGGTAAAGGACTTGGATGTGTCCTCATGCAGCACGGGAAGGTGATAGCATATGCATCTAGGCAGCTTCGGGACCACGAGAAGAATTACCCAACTCATGATTTGGAGTTGGCGGCAGTAGTATTTGCTTTGAAGCTATGGAGGCATTACTTATATGGTGACCGAGTGGACATGTACACAGACCATAAAAGTCTGAAGTACATCTTTACTCAGAAGGAGCTAAATGTGAGACAGAGAAGATGGTTAGAACTGATCAAGGATTACGATGTAGAGCTTCAGTATCATCCAGGCAAGGCTAATGTAGTAGCAGACGCTCTCAGCAGGAGAGGCGGCGCATTTATGTTGACAACACAGAAGCATATCTTAGAAGACCTTCAGGAGATGGGCATAGAAGTTATACTTCCTAACGATGTAGGAGTTCTGGCAAGTTTACAAATCCAATCTGACTTGGCAGATAGGATCAAGGCAGCTCCGGCACAGGACCCAAGGATTTAGAAGCTTAGGACAGAATGTGAGACAGGACTCAGGAAGGAGATGAGAATTCATGAAGATGGTACACTTAGGTTTGGATCACGTCTGTGTGTGCCTAGTGGAGATATCAGACAGGAGGTTATGGCAGAAGCTCACAGTTCTCAGTATTCTGTACTTCCTGGAGGGACCAAGATGTACCAGGATATCAAGCAACACTTCTGGTGGAACGGAATGAAGAGAGAGATAGCTAGATTTGTTTCCCGTTGCTTGGTATGTCAGCAAGTGAAGGCAGAGCAGCAGAGGCCAGCTGGATTATTGCAACCGCTCCCTATCTCAGAATGAAAGTGGGAGCATATTACAATGGACTTTGTGATCGGTTTACCGAGATCACCAAGTGGTAAAGATGCTATTTGGGTGATAGTGGACCGGCTTACAAAGGTAGCACATTTTCTTCCTTTCAGAGTAGGGCAATCTATAGAAAAGTTGACAGAGTTGTATATGCAACAAATAGTCAGGCAGCATGGAGTCCCTGTCAGTATTGTGTCAGACAGAGATACCCGCTTTACATCACATTTCTGGAAGAGCTTGCATCATAGTCTGGGTACCAAGTTGAGGTTTAGCACGGCTTACCACCCACAGACGGACGGGCAATCAGAAAGGACAATTCAGACCTTGGAAGATATGTTGCGAGCTTGCACCCTGGATTTTGGAGGATCTTGGGAAAGCCACCTGCACTTAGTTGAGTTCTCATACAACAGTTATCAAGCCAGTATCCAGATGGCGCCATTTGAGGCACTATATGGTAAGAAGTGTAGATCGCCACTAGCATGGGATGATATCGGGGAAAGGAAGATGCTAGGCCCAGAAATGATTATCCAGACGGTTGAAGTGATTAAGGGAATTAGAGAGCGACTTCGTGTTGCGCAGGATCGACATCGTCATTGGGCGGACCAGCATCGTAGGCCGCTAGAGTTTTCTGTTGGGGATCACGTGTTCTTGCGGATCTCACCTACCCGTGGGGTCATTAGATTTGGCGTTCGCGGGAAGTTGAGTCCACGATACGTAGGCCCATTTGTTATTCTTAATAGGGTAGGCGATGTTGCTTATCGTTTGTCCCTTCCACCTTCGTTACGAGAGATGCATGACGTGTTTCATGTATCTCAATTACGAAGGTATGTATCGGACCCCAGCCATATCCTCGATCATTTGTTGGTACCAATCTGTCTTACGAGGAGCAGCCTGTGTCCATCTTGGACCGAAGAGAGAAGATGCTCAAGAACCGAACAATTAACCTTGTCCGGGTTGCTTGGGGTCATCACTCTTTGGGAGAGTCAACGTGGGAACGTGAGGATGATATCCGATCACGGTATCCACACCTGTTTGACTCACAAGGTATATCTTTTTCTGTGTACCTTGATTGTCTTGATTCCTCATGCTTATCACCTTATGGGTAGAATTGCTTGATATCGTAGATTGTTAAATATAGATATGTTACTTGCTAAGGACATTGTAAAATGATTGCTTGATTGAATTGCTTATACTTAGATTAGTTTAGTCCCGATGTTTCTATCCTGCTTAGATTTGAAATTCCGAGGACGAAATTTTTCTAAGGAGGGTAGAGATGTCACTCCCCGTTCCCAGAATGCGTATTTTATACATGTACTACTCGAATGTATTTATTTAATATTTATCATGTATTATCCTGTATTTAAATTTTCTTTAATTCATGTTAATTAATTTTCTGCAATTTTAATTCTGCACTTTATTTCTTGCTTTTATTCTCTGCTTTAGCTAGGCTTTGGGTTCGGCTTGGTTCGGTTTAGTTTAGTTGGTTCAACATAAACCTAACACCCCCACCTACCACCACCTTTTCATTTAAAGCCAACCCCCCTTTCTCTCTCTTCATTATTTTTTCCTTCACCATCACTCTTCTTCTTCTTCTTTCTCATCACTCCCTCCACCTACCAAACCGTAGGCAAGTACAACTTGCTTCCCATGAGAACCCATTTTTATAGTTCATTTATCTTCCTCTCATGATCCTAAGAGAGTTTAGAACTTGGCATTTTTCATTTCGAAGTCGTAATTTTTGTAGATCTAGAAATTAGTTATTTTCGGATTTTGGTGGTTTTGATCTATCAAACTTCTTTGTTTTCAAGTTTTGATGGTTCCATGTTGTAGAGAATTTTATCCTACCCAATTTTGACCTTTGAAAAGTTGGATTTGGACTTGTTTTGACCAAGTTATGGACTTTTGAAGCTTTGGGTTCAAGCCATGGAGTTCTTGCTGTTTTGGAGAAGACAGTGAGCAGTACGCGAGCTTTTTAGCTTGCGTCACTGAGCTGTGCGCGCTCTTTAGCGCAGCGCAGTATGGAGTTCATACGCTGCCTTTTGGAAGCGTATGTCTTGCATACGCTGCCTTTTGGAAGAGTATGTCTTGCGTAAGCTGGCTTGTGTAATGACCCGCTCCGCCCTAGCGGAACGCCGATTCAAACGGCAAGTGCAACGACTCAAACGAGCCGTCGACCCGAAGAGTTGGCATCGACCTGATGAAGAATCGATGCAAGGCTTACATTGGCCGTCAAGATGAATCCAGACTTAGACTTTCAAAGGCGCGCTCGGAGTATCGCTCGGCCGATTGCGAACATCGCTAAGGTGGGTGGCTCCGATGAACCCGTCACTGCTTAGCCTAGACACATAACAATACGGACACTATCACGAGAATCGCTAGGCGATAACACCGCGCATGCTAATAAAGGACTCAACGCACCTAGCTAAGGGAATAATTCCATCATGTATGCTTGTATAGAATATGGAAAAGAACATGGAAAATGTGAGAACTCTCGTACCGCGCTCCACGCTCGTACTAAGGCACAAGCTTACGTGCAAGCCCCTATGCGTTCAACAATGAAACAATGAATGGTTTACAACAATAAAACGGAAGACTATCGACATAGTCGCTCCGTGCAGAGTATAGCAACATTGAAAGGCTACGGGACCAATGGGTCGCCAAGGCGACTCCCGCACAGGGAGTTGCAAAATGTATAAATGAATGAATGAATGAATAAGTAAATGAATGAATCGACGAATGAAACGAATGAATATGTGAATGAATCAATGAACGAATGAACAAGTGAAAGAAAGAAAGAAAGAAAAGAAAGAATGAAGAAAAGATAAGAAAGAAAGGAATGGTTACCGACAGGTGTGACGGGCACGTACAACGGGGCTCGCTACCCGCGCTGCACGGACGCCAACCTGGTCGATAACGCATTATGGCTAAGGGTTAGCCTATGGCTCAAGACAGCCGTTAAGTTAAAATGACAATAAAATACGAAATGGTCGTGGACGGCTCGTGCACGAGCGAAAAGGGATTCCAAGGGCAACGAACGACGATTTCGTGGCCGGCCTAGGCGGAATCATGGCCTACGGGCGGACATGTGTGCGGGCTTGGGCACATAACCAAACGTAGGGCCGGTTATTCAATAGTCTATCAAGGTGTACCAGCCATCACGCTTGATAGATGAGAATGCCACAGGGGAAATGTCCATAATGGCTGACTTGCCAGCGACCGGTGCATATAGATTAAGTGGGCTTGCTGGTGGCAATCCACGTGCAAGTCCTTGCATTGAAATCAAGGTAGTCTAAGTGAACTAAACAAAGCGCCTTCTGAATAGGCTTGAAATATATCACACCAAATGATAAAGAGTACTTTATGAAGTGAGTTAGAAAACACGCCTACGACGCGCTAGAAACTGAGGAAGGAACACGCCCTTGATATTGAATGTTCCCAAGAATCACGTTATGATATTACACATGAATTGTTGACTAACTTGGTTTACATTGAACAGGGAAGGCCGGACGGTAAGTATGGGTAAGTCATGCATGTATTTCCATGCGACACTTGTATTCGACAACACGAGATTGGCTATGAAATATGCCATGAAACTGATCCTAAGGCAAGATTAGAAAGACAATGAATGATAGAGATGCACAAGAGTAAATGGAACGTGTTTGGTAATGATAGCGTTGTGGGCGAGCTAGCCTCCCCACCAGTGCATAACAATGTACTGATAACCCCACAGTCTGCTTGCAGGAAGCAGAAAACATCGGCGGGTGCGGAGCTTCCATCGAACGTGCTAAGGCGCGGAGCTATCTCTGGAGCCTTGGAGCGTTGCAAGGAGCTGAAGCACCCTATACAGGACATAATGTATCGGAACATCGCCATGAATTATTCCATCTTGTAAGCCACTTGGCACGCCTTTTATGTTTTAGAGAGAGAGAGTTTGAGCGATTTGTAATATCGGCCTAGCGCCGCTTGTAAACTTCTTGAAAATCAATAAAAGAGTTTGAATTCGCTTCAATTTGCGTTCATTTACTTTCCGCTGCAAATGGGGACACTCTGTGCGACTCTGTGGCCTAGCTCAAATCGGCCGTTTCTGGACTTGGCCTTGCACGGGCGCAACCTAGGCCCGTGCGGCATCACGCCTTAGCGAGGACGATCGCTCCTACGGGAGCGGGGCGTGACAGCTTGGATAGTAAGGAGTCGTATGGAGTTCATACGCTGCCTTTTGGAAGCGTATGTCTTGCGTACGCTGGCTTGGATAGTAAGGAGTCGTATGGAGTTCATACGCTGCCTTTTGGAAGCGTATGTCTTGCGTACGCTGGCTTGGATAGTAAGGAGTCGTACCTGACTTGAGCGCAGTCTGACTTGAGCGCAGCCTGACTTGAGCGTAGCCTGACTTGAGCGCAGCCTGACTTGAGCGTAGCCTGACTTGGGCATAGACTAACCTTGGCGTAATCTAACCTTGGTGTTTCTATTTGCTCTATAATAGTTGACTTTCATGCCTTGGTATAAATTAACATTGATGGGTAATTTTACTAATAATTGATCATGCGTTCCTAGTTGGAACTGAGAGACTGGTTAGTCGTCTTATTGAATTGAATGAATGAGACACGTTCATATTAACTATGAACTATTGAAATTGACTGGCTTATCCCGAACCTCGGCATACAGACACATGCATGCTTCAATCTAATTAATTAATTATTTATTTA
Organism: Iris pallida; assembly: GCA_029216955.1. Taxonomy (NCBI): domain Eukaryota; kingdom Viridiplantae; phylum Streptophyta; class Magnoliopsida; order Asparagales; family Iridaceae; genus Iris; species Iris pallida. Next base: position 42,106 of record JANAVB010028616.1, read on the forward strand.
TTTTTTCTACAAAAGCAGCATGTGTACTTTATGGTCAAGGCATGATTATTTCGTGGTTAGATTTGATTGTTGCATTACGCTATGTAAGACCTACAACCTAGCCGCACGGATATCGTTGTAGAGTTGCGCATATCGTACCCCGTACGAAAGTACTCATTTGAATAACCATGATCCACGGCATGGGATTTCACTCAACATAGAGATTATTAAGTTAAATAAAATAATAGTTGCATGGAGAGAATGGATTCCCGAGTTCTTACATGGCAGCCCTCTTGGGACTATTAAGTGCCCGACAGGTCGGCTGGTCCCCACAGATACTGCAAATATGCCACACGGGCATGGAGCGGTATCTGGTTATATTATTTATTGTATATTGTATATTGATGACGGGCGTCCTGCTGGGACTCGTCTAATTCATGATTGGCGCAATTGATTGATTGGGTAAACTAGCCTTGCTTGCACATAGTAAGAACTGAGGAATCTTTATTGCATATATCCAGGATAACTTGGTAATCACAGTAGCAAGCCGTAGTAGTTGAATGGCCGTTTAAATTGATTTGTTTGTGTACTGTATCTACTCTGTTACCTAACTGAGATGATCAGAATGTCAGGACATGACGGGCCAACTTCTGTCATTGTTTGGTTGGGAGGTTGGTTCGAAGTGTCGTGATGTTATGTGAATCCCAGTGGCAAGCAGAGATCTATCATTATATTCTCTTATTTACTGGTTTCGTCCTTCATATCGTGCTTCCTTGCGGTACTTGCTATTAGAGGTCTAACCTCTCTGGTTTTGCATGGCCAGATTTAGAGCCGGTCCCCGAGGATCCATCTTACTTCCACCTCCAAGATGGTCAATACTAGAGGGATGATCGCAGGAGGACTCGAGTGGGTTCCTTACTTTCCCGCTCGTTTTGTTATTTACTTTATACCTTGCCGTTTGGCAACGACATGTTAGTCGGATCGTCTTGTACTTACTTTTACATAGTTGTAACTAAGTCAGACTGCAGCTGATAACAATTGTGTATACTTTGCTACATCATCTGGCTATGTTTTGTAAAGCCAGATATCAAGAACGTTTTGACTGAGCGTTTGAGATGCCTTACTGCTTTATCTTATATGTTCTCTATTTCTGTTTTCTGTTTGAATGATTGAGACAATAGATGTGAAGTGACCATAGAAGACTTTCATGTAGTATACACCCCCTCGTCTTGTTAGACATCATTGATCGTATTATACGGTATTCATCTACCCGTAATACGTAGCTGGCTGAGTCATTCCCCCGCTCTCCAGTATTCTGGTTCTGGGACGTGACAACGCAGCAGCTTTATAATGATCACCCAATCTGTAGCTGAACTGACAGTCAAAAATACATGTCAAAAAAAAACTTGCAGTGGTTACTGAAACATGGTTATTTTCTAGCAGGTATGTGTTGGAGGAGAATTGTCCTTTAAGTAGGAGAGTAGTGTTATGATAGCTGTGACCTGGGAAGGACTTCCCAATTGGTTTTTTTGATGTTACATGATCAGTGTTGGGAGACTGCAGGCTGATATGGAGATATGGTTAATTCGACTTGTATGTGTGCCTTAAGAATTTACAATGTACTTGTTTAGCTGCAATCACCCAATTACCTACATTTTGATATGGAGATGGAATCATGGTACATTTTATTACAAGATATTTCATACATTGTAATGTGATTTGCTGGAAAAATAGATAACTCTTTTATTCGCTGCAAAATCACCTTGACCTTGTTCAAGCAGTGGCCATCTGTTGGGAACTATTCCCTACACACATCAATGCCTCATTGAACTAAATATGACCATGAACCTCTAATTTGATCAGAAACGGCTACCAGCAACTGTAGTCTGTAAACACACATGAATAATTTTGATGTACTGAACCATCTTCCCAAAACAACAAGGCATATATACATATGATCAATAACGCATTAGTTACGAGGATGGAGAATCAGAATTCCTGCACACATATAAACCTTGGCCCTCTGCATCTACTGCAGCACTATGCAATTGGAGTAGGTAGATTAACTATATCATCAGTCAATGAAAGAATCGAGTTATAGATGCACAATTAGGATGCTTAGTATAATTTAAGAAATCTGCAGTGCAGATCCTTCTCTCTCTTTCCAGTTTTGAGTTTCCTGAATAAAGCATACTTTCACATGCAGAACACACAACAAATTCTGAAATTCAACATAAAACTTTCAAATTATTGACACAAAAAAACACAGTTTGATGCAAGTCTATAGGATCTCCTACACATTGATGACATTTTGACACAAATGAAAAGAAGCAGGCATGTGTAACTTGAACAATGACATCTTCATGAGAATTCAACCGCTCGTTATCTGCCATTCAAAGGCAGTTCACATCAAGAAATTCTGACCGGACTGTTCTTCCATTGCGCAAAATTCCTACAAGAGGTTGGCAGTTAAGGCGCTGTAAGTCTACCATTTGGCTATTCGAATGCGCAGCTTTATTCATTGGCAGTCCTTCAACTCACATCATCTTTATCTAACCTATAAGGAGCAGCAAACCAACAATGCGTTCTTTTCCTTACTCTTCCTTGTCATGCTCATGGAAGACTAGGACTACTTGGGCTGCCAACTGTATCGGCCACCTCGTCAACTTGCAAAGGGATGGTAGCAGAGGAGAACCTTTCTGAAGCAAGATTTAACCGCAGAGGACGCCCTTCAACCTCCTGCGCATCAACAATTGTCAAACCACATATACTTACATAGATAATTAATATGCATAGCTACAAGGTGTAATTTTACAGTACCAAAGTTAAGAACTAGATAGTAAACAAAGTTACATCAACCAAGTTACATCACTAATCTGGTAGCCCATAATATACTTTGACATCTCAAACTAGATAGTAAACAAAAAGTCAAGAACCCAGCATCCATTGCCCCAGGAGAATCATCATAAGAACCTAGCTAGCTACTCATAGTCATAGCAATAAATTTAACCATCAGAGGCCTTTGGAGAATTTTCTGGTGTCTTCAGTACATTGTCCTTTGGCCCCTTGTGTGCTGCAACAACTCCACGGAACTCCTCCATGAAACTGCTATCCTTGAACTTCAGATTTCAGAGTCTTCACCCAAGAATATTATCAGGTCTAAAGTTACCAGTTGCAGATTCAGCTCCTGGAAAGTAAACTCAAGTAAGTGACAGATATTGCTCTCTCAGCTTCAGATTTTTAAAAGTCGTGTGCTGTCACTACTGGAAATATATTTACAAAAAAATATCGTGTGCTCTCTTGAAAGAGCGTAACTTATCTGGAAAGAGCGTAACTTATCTGAAAATATCGTGTGCTCTCTCTTGATAGACATTGTGATGTTAAAATCATGGTAGCCATGCTGCCATGGCCTAGATAGAGGTGTATTATGAGGAATTTATGCTAATATACTTTTCTGCAATGACCTATGACAGTCAGGTTTTCCCCCCTTTCAAAAGATGGACTATCATTAGTAAACTCTATAGTTTTTTACTGCAAAATTTGCCTATATTTTGTTGGTTTCTGGTTACCTTATTAAAAATATGCAGAAACAAAATGCAACTGTCTGGCAACTTCAAATACATTTCCTTGTCAAACAGGCAAATCTCAGGTGTTGATGATCTATTCCTATTTAGTAACAAAATATCAGGTTACCTTGTCAAACAGGCAAATCTCAACTGTCTGGTTACCTTATTAAAAATATGCAGAAACAAAATGCAACAAAATCATTAGTAAATATATTTCCTTGTCAAATAGGCAAATCTCAGGTGTTGATGATCTATTCCTATTTAGTAACAAAATCTCAGGTTACCTTGTCAAACAGGCAAATATCAACTGTCTGGTTACCTTATTAAAAATATGCAGAAACAAAATGCAACAAAATCATTAGTAAATATATTTCCTTGTCAAACAGGCAGCTCGCAAGCCTTGAACCCCTATCCAAAAGGTGATGATATACAGCTTGCAAGCCTTGAACCCCTATTGGAGAAGAGCCTCAGATCTGCATCACTATCATTACCATGATACGAATAGTTAACTTTTTGCAGTATTCAGTTTTCATACTGGAGCTAATGTTAGGAATAAAATCTGTAGAGAAACCCACAAAAGTTACAAACTGAAACCGATACAAACAGTGGAATCCCGACAAGTTCCCAAAAAAATAAATAAAGAAATTGAAAGAGAGAATAATACGGAAGTTTGTACCTAGAGGACAAACTTGACGAGTCTTCAGCCATCTACTGTTGCTTCTAGCTCCTACAGAAAGTAAAGAGCAATGATGTTAAAATAATTTTTATTATACTAGTATAAAAAACATGTAGAATTGAGCAACTATACCTTATTTCTACCATTGGTGCCCATGTTCATACGACAAGTTCTCATGTCATGGCCCTTTTCTCCACAAATACTACAAGTTCTTTTTCTTGATTGACTTTGATCTTGTGATACTTGTATTCCCGACTGAATCCTTGATGCTGCTCGTGGTCGGCCTTTAGTTCTTGCCTTTGTAGGATCATGAATAGTTACATCATTTAATCCCAATCCACATACTGTCGGCGCATTGGACCCCACCTGAGTGCTTGGATCCTCAGAGATAGTTTGTGCTTTGTCATTCAATCCATGTTGCTCCAGAAAACTATTTGACCACCCATTGACAACGTCATAAAGAAGAGAATCTCTGTTAACAACCTCGATGACTTTATCAAATGTTGCACGAAGGCACCAAGATTGAAGTGAAGTAAGTTGATTGGGACGCACTGCATTGACTGCGCTAGACGAAGAGGATCCCATACTCATGATGCTATGTCTTGTATTGAGTGTCCACCTTGGCAAAATATATCTCTCAGGGATGGCTTGCATATCAAACTTTTGCTTCATGATATATAAAATTTGTGTGCAGAGTAGCCCTTCAGTCTCAAACCTTGCACATGTACACGTAAATTCTCCCATAGATACATTGCATCGAACAGAATGCAAGTAACTCTTTCCGTCAATCCTCATTTGGACATTATATGTGGTCGTAACATTCAAAGGAAATTTGACAACGTAATAATTTTTTCCCAATGCCGCATTGCCTACCATTCTTCACAACGTAATAATTTTTTCCCATTTCAAACTACAAAATATCATCCAAAAATTATGGTAAGCATCAAACATTGACTCAGGATCTGAAACGTCAAACATTCAAAGGAAATTTGACAATGAACAATGAAAATAATTCATTGGGAGGATCTGAAACATCAACCATTCAAAGGAAATTGACTCAGGATCTCAAACATCAAACCCTAAAAAATTAAATTAAGTAAATGCATATCAATTTCATTTTCAACAAACCCTAAAAAATTAAAGAGGATCTGAAATTAACTAAATTTTTGAGGATCTCAAACATCAAACCCTAAAAAATTAAATTTAGTAAATGCATAACAATTTCCTTTTCAACATCAAACCCTAAAATTGTTAAATGTCCTAAATTTTTACCATGGATTCGAAATTGTTACCATGGATTCGAAAATGTCCTAAATTGGCTCAAAAATGCTCTGGATCGGTTCGAGTTCTCGGGCTCGGAGAGGTCTAGGGTTTCGAAGAGGCGATAGAGAGAGGTGAGAAGTGAAATCCACAAATTTAGGAGGATGAAGAGAAGAAATGGGCCTGTTGGCCTTGGTTCTGGTGGTGGAGTCGGGGTTGAGGTGAGCTCCTGCTTGGTCACCAACGTGGGTGGCGATCGTCCGCAGCCTCTTCTCCTCAGCCTCTTCTTTCCTTTCCTTCCTTTTTTCGTTTCTTCTCTGGAGAAGAGGATGCGTGCTGTTGGCCATCCCCTTTTTTTTCTTTCCTATTCATTTTTTCTTTTCAGCCGTTGGATTTAATCCAACGGCCCTGAGCGCGCGACCGCAGGGAGAGGGACCTGAGGTCGACCTCAGGTCCATTTTGCCGTATATATATATATATATATATATATATATATATATATATATATATATATATATATATATATAAAAGGGTATCTATTGCCCTTTCCTGAAAGAAAAACTTGGTTCCACGATTAAAATTATGGTTTATTAGCTTATTGTCACACAAATTTCTTTGTTATATAGATGTATGTCATCTCGTGCAGTTTGATGAGCAGAAAGAGGAGGTTGCAGTTGAACAGATTCTGAGGGTTGTATTTTTGGATGTGCATCAACCCTGCCCTGTAAGTACAAATTACTCTCTTGGTTGAAAACTTGAAAAATACAAGTTGTAAGTGCAGAACCTGTTGAGTATCAGTAGACATTGTGTCTTACTTTTTTTTGCTGAAGCAATTGGAAAAACTGAAGCTGCAACTGGCTGAGGCCGACGCTGCACTTGAGGCGTGCACGAAACCTCCCGAAGATGTTGGTCCCGGAATTGTAGGCGAAGGTCTTGTCGTTGATGAATGGGTGACTCAGATTTCTACACTTGCTCTCTTTATTCAGTTATTTGTTAGACTTTGTTACATGCTCAGGTTCTGAGTTTCCTTGCTGCGTTTTGTTTTTCCTGTTTTCTAGAAAGAACGACGAGAAAGATACCTTGCTCGACAGCAAGTTGAAGGTGTTGATTCAGTGTAACGTTCGATCCGCTACTATCGTTGTAAGCTTATTTACCGCTTGAATGTAATTATACTGCGATTTGAGGGAGTCTGGGAGAAAACTTTGATACAGAAGGAGGTATCAAAGTTTTGATATCTCTTTTGTATGACAAATGGGCCTCCCTCTCACTTCGTAAAACGTGTGGACTTAAAGTTAGTGTATGGACTCACTTGTCATGCAAAGGAGGTATCAAATTTTGATACCTCCTTCTGTATCAAAGTTTTACTCGGGGGTATGGAGGTTGTCTAGTCTTGATGTTTTTAAATTATTGTTTAGGCATAAAACACTACAAATTTCTGGTATTTGTGAAGGATCTTTCCTGAGCATGTAGATATCAGACATCCGATTGTGGTGAGGTGTAGGACTTCATTACGTTCCGACAAAGTTTATTGGATTGTGACGTGGTTGGGAACCCCGTTACGGAAACCAACATGCCAAATCACTATCATGGACAGCCAAGCCAAGTTACATAAACATATCAACTCTTGTTCTCTAAAGAAAGCAATAGTTTAACTTAATTCTTAATAATTTGATTACAAGAAAGGACCAAGGGATTTTATCAATAGTGGGATCTTATTTATAGTGCAGAGATGATACAAAAATGAAAGTCTTTATAGAAATTATTTAATATTAAATAAATAAACTTAGAAACTAGTTAAATATAATATTATCGTATATAGAAACTCATATATTATTAGGATACTTTACCTTTTCAATTATTTTGATATCTTCTAGGATTCTTGATTGCCCTTGCTTCTGTGTCTTACTTTTTTTTTTGTTAAAACTGAATTTGTTTTTTGTTTGTTCTTCTTTAGCTGCTACGTCGATACTTGGACTTCGTTGCAAAATCAAGACTCGATCTTGGTCAATACTTTTCTGGGAGGAGTTTAAGGTGACATGGTCGTTAGGATTCAATTAATCCAAAGAAGGCACATGCTTGATCTTGACATGATATAATTAAGTCTTTAACACAAGTGTTGAGAACCAATAAGGGACTTTAGTCCCACATTGGAATATGTAGTATGAAGATGAGTTGGAACCTCTATAAGTAGCAAGTAGTAGCCCACAATAAAATTATCCCATTATTCATTTCTACATGGTATCAGAGCCATAACTCATTCACCCCTCTCTCTCCAAAAAAAAAAAAAAAAAAAATCCCCTCATGCTGACACCCCCCCCCTCCCGCTGCCCCCTCCCCCGGTTACTGATCCCATAGAGAGATCACCAACTGTCGCGTCCCAGAACCAGAATACTGGAGAGCGGGGGCGTACATAGCCAGCTACGTATATTGAAATAGAATACATCTCAACTATACGGTCACGTCTGTCTAGATATGAGGGTTTACTACAAGCGAACAGTCTCTTAAGGTCAAGCCTATTGTCTCAATCTCAAGCAAGTAATATAGTTACAAGATGTTTGACCATCAAATATACAATAAAAGGCGTCCTATATATTACATATCAGCTGATCATGAAGCTAGTCGTACAAAATGCGAGGACTAGCAAAAGTTTAGTCATACATGATCAACCCTAGGATTTGTCAATCATGTTTACAGCCCGTAGGCAGACAGTAAGTAAATATGCATCGAGCTAACAGGTGCTCGTCGGCTAAACGCCTCAAAAGAATAATTTTACAATAGAGTGAGCGAAACAAAATAGAAAACCCACTCGTAGCCCGGGTTCCTTCTAGTCGCCACCATCGGACTGGAGGTTCGGTAGATCCTCGGGAGCTGCTCCGAAATCTGGCCATACAAAACCAGCTGGGTCAAACCCCAGAAAGAGCAAGTGCCACAAAGGAGGCCACGAAATAAGAACAAAAGTCAGCATATCAGAACATAAGAAAATGAAGGAAAAGTACAAGTAATAGAAAGCTCATCAGGACAATAAACGACTAGAGACGTGGAACCATTCCGAAAGCCAGGTTACAACCCGTAAACCAAACAAGGACCGGGGTTGTAACCCTTCGCCTGAACAACACTCTGTCTCTACCCATTTATTGTTAGAATAGTAAAACAATCATGCTCAGGAGTAACCATGTACAGAGACTAGACAAGACTTAGACAAGGCTGGACTCCATCCATTCACAAGCGGCCAAGCAAGTACTACGGCTTACTACTTTAACTAACTAGGGTTATCACAAGCCTAATTACTAACAAGATGCAATGAGAATTTTCCAGTCCCAAGCCCTGCAGACCATCCAGTTATCCTTCCGCGGGTTGAGAGTATGGTTGGGTACATCGCCCCGGAGACGATATACCCTTAGGTGACTTAGAGGGTGCAACACATGACAGTGCGCTGGAAATGTGCTCTACTCGTCGGCAAGCTACTAGTCCAATTAAGAGCGCCCAGATAACGAGATTGCCTGTGACTGAAAATTCTCCATGAACTATAGTTTGATCTAGTCATTAGCCTAATCCATATTCAGTATGAATCCCTGACCGTGGGAACCAGGGAGTCACGTCCTAGACATGATGCGAGACAAGACAAGTGGATTGCACAAGCAAGCAAGCAGGAACACCCATGGTGTCAAGTTGATTATACGAGTCAAGTTAGCCGTCGCAACAGCATCAAGATAAATCATGTCAGGGTACTTGTCAGGAGTGCGCCACGACGGACCACTATCATGTCAGGTTGGTCATGTCAGGAGTGCACCACTACGGGTCACTGTCGTGTTATGCTAGTTCCTTGTCATACCATGCCATGTACAATAGTCATTCCAAACATATTAAGTAAAATCAAGTTTATGACAAAAGGCGTAAGGATATAAAATGGACGTGAAATATCTAATAAAATATCAATATACAGGGCTATAGAAGAGCCAAGCATTAAGGAAAAATAAAACCAAATCTCCATAATTGGACAGAATGCGCAAGGGTCCCTGGGGTCGGGTTGCGCAGGGGTCAAGTGCGCCAGGAGCCAACTGCGCAGAAGTGAGCTGCGCAGAAGTCGGCTCGCGCTGAGTTGGTTGGCGCAGGGGTCGGGTTGCGCAGGAGTGAAGTGCGCGGGGATGGATGGCGCATGAGTCAGATTGCGCATGAGCGGACTGCGCATGAGCAGACTGCGCAAGAGCAGACTGCGCAAGAACGGACTGCGCATGAGCAGACTGCGCATAAGCAGACTGCGCATGAGCAGACTGCGCATGAATCCATGCGCACTCGGGTTGAGCGCAGTTCGCCAAGGGACAAGCTGCGCGGTCGGTGCTGCGCTAAAGAGCGCGGGCCGAGAGAGGGGATGCGCAGTCCAGCACTGCGCTAAAGAGCGCAGGCTGCAAGCTGCTACTCCAGGCCGAGAAGAACACCAAGAACACCAAAAATTTAAATCTTCATATCTTGGTCAAATCAAAGCTAAATCTAGATTTTCAAAGGTCTAACTTGAGTAAAATTGAATTCTCTTTCACATGGAAGCATCAAAACCCACCAAAACTCAACTAAAATAGGTCAAAACCATGTAAATCCGAAAATAGAGAAACTTAGATCTAGAACAATGGAGACTCCAAATCACAAAATATCAAGTTCTAATGTTGATCACCATGGCCTAATCTAGCTAATGAACAAATAAAATGTGGTTCTCATGTGGTGGCAAGGTGCACTTGCCTATATGTGTTGGTGTTGTGTAGAGGAAGGAAGAAGAAGAAGATGGAGAAATAAATGAGAGAATTATGGAGGAGAGAGAAAAGTAGGTGGAGTTTTAATGAGGGTGGGTTGTGGTGGAATGATGGTGGATTATAGGTTAAGGTGTTCCAATGCTTAATAAACCAACCCAAACTAAACCAACCTTCTCCACAAAATAAACCAAGCCAGGTCAAAACCTATTTTACGAGAAATCCAAAATTCGCAAGTCAAGCCAATTACAAGTACATGCCAAATCCGAGAAATAAAATACATGTCCGAAATACATGCAAGCTCGATAAAATACGTATTCCGAATATGGGTGTTACACCAACCCCCCTCCCCCCGCTGCTGGAGTTCCCCCCTGCTGCTGCCGGATTACCCTCCCCCTCCGTCACCCCCCCCCCCCCCCCCCGCGCACCCTGCTGCCCCCCTAGTTGCTGATCCCATAGAGAGATCACCAACCCCCATCGCTGCTGGAGTTCCCCCTCCTGCTGTTGCTGGATTACCCCCCACCCCACCCCTCGTCCCCCCTTCACGCTGCTGCCGGATCCCCCTACCCCCCCGCCTCCTTGTTTTTACTTGGTGTGCCGGATCGCCCCTGTCACGCCCCGCTCCTATAGGAGCGATCGTCCTCGCTAAGGCGTGATGCCGCACGGGCCTAGGTTGCGCCCGTGCAAGGCCAAGTCCAGAAACGGCCGATTTGAGCTAGGCCACAGAGTCGCACAGAGTGTCCCCATTTGCAGCGGAAAGTAAATGAACACAAGTTGAAGCGAATCCAAACTCTTTATTGATTTTCAAGAAGTTTACAAGCGACGTTAGGCCGATATTACAAATCGCTCAAGCTCTCTCTCTCTGAAACATGAAAAGGGCGTGCCAAGTGGCTTACAAGATGGAATGATTCATGGCGATGTTCCGATACATTATGTCCTGTATAGGGTGCTTCAGCTTCTTGCAACGTCTCAAGGCTCCAGTGTTGGCTCCGCGCCCTAGCACGTTCGATGGAAGCTCCGCACCCGCCGACGTTTCCTGCTTCCTGCAAGCAGACTGTGGGGTTATCAGTACATTGTTATGCACTGGTGGGGAGGCTAGCTCGCCCACAATGCTATCATTACCAAACACGTTATATTTACTTTTGTGCACCGTCTATCATTCATTGTCTTTCTAATCTTGCCTTAGGATCAGTTTTATGGCATATGACATAACCTATCCCGTGTTGCCAAATTCAAGTGTCGCATGGAAATACATGCACAACTTACCCATACTTACCGTCCGGCCTTCCCTGTTCATAGTAAACCAAGTTAGACAACAATTCATGTGATAATAACATAACGTAGGCGCGTTCTTTAACTCAGTCGTACAAGTATCCTTGCTCGTTGCGTGTGTTACATTTCAAAACCTGTTCAGGAGGCACTTTATTTGGTTAACTTAGACTACTTTGATTTTAATGCAAGGGCTTGCATGTGGATTGCCACCAGCAAACCCACTTAATCTATATGCATCGGTCGCTGGCATCACAAGCCATCCTGGACATATTCCCCTTGGTATTTTCTCACCTATCATGGCGTGCGGCTGGTTCACCCTGATAGTCTCTTGAAATATACCCTGCACTTACGTCTCTTGGTGCCCAAGCCCGCCCCCAAGCAGCCCGTAAGCCCCTTTTTGATTCCGTCCGGACCGGCAAGTCCTTCACACTTTGACCATGCCGCGGAATCTCTTTCTCTTTACGGCACAGCATACGCCACCCCTCGCTCGTACCGTTTGTCCACGACTATTTCGTATTAACTTGTCTTTTTAACTTAACGGCTGTCTCTAAGCCGTAGGCTAACCCTTAGCCTTAATGCGTTATCGGCCAGGTTGGCGTCCGTGCAGCGCGGGTAGCGAGCCCCGTTGCACGTGCCCGTCATACCTGTCGCTAACCATTTCCATCATTCTAATCTTTTATTCATTCTTTCTTTCTTTCACTTGTTTGTTCGTTCATTGATTCATTCACGTATTCATTCTTTCATTCGTTGGTTCATTCATTCACTTATCCATTTACTCTTTCATTTATACATTTTGCAACTTCCCGTACGGGAGTCGCCTTGGCGACCCATCGGTCCCATAGCCTTTCAATGTTGCTAAACTCTACTCGGAGCGACTATGTTGATAGTCTTCCCGTTTCATTGTTGTAAACCATTCATTGTTTCATTGTTTGAACGCATAAGGAACTTGAACGCAAGCTTGTGCCTTAGCACGAGCGTGGAGCGCGGTGCAAGAGTTCTCGTATTTTCCATGTTTTTTTCCATATTCTATACAAGCATACAAGATGGGATTATTCCCTTAGCTAGGTGCGTTGAGTCCTTTATTAGCATGCGGGGTTGTCACGCCCAGAACCAGAATACTGGAGAGCGGGGGCAGACATAGCCAGCTACGTATAATGAAATGGGATCCACTCCACTATACGGTCACGGCTGTCTAGATATATGAGGGTTTATCTACAAGCCATCAGTCTCTTAAGGTCAATAACAAGCCTAATGTCTCAATCACAAGCAAGTAAATAGAGTTACAAGATGTAAGATCACCAAATATACAATAGTAAGGCGTCCCAAACATTACATATCCAGCTGATCATGAAGCTAATCGTTACAAAATGTGAGGACTAGCAAGAGTTTAGTCATACATGATCAACCCTAGGTTGCCAATCATGTTACAGCCCGTAGGCAGACAGTAAGTAAAATGTACACGAGCTAACACTTGTTCGGCGGCTAAACGCCTCAAAAGAATAATTTTACAATAAAGTGGGAGAGCCAAAAATAACCCACTCGTTGCCAGGATTCCCACTAGTGGTCACCATGTGGCTGGAAGGTCGGTAGATCCTCTGGTGCTGCTCCGGTATCTGGCCATACAAAACCAGCTGGGTCAGACCCCAGAAAGAGCAAGTGCCACAAAGGAGGCTTCACTTAGGAACTAAAACCAGCAATCATTAGCAATCAACAAGCAAATAAGTAAAGGAGGATCGGGATTTGTGCAGTACCAATGCACTCGTCCCGATCATAGGGAAAACAGTGAGTAAATCATTATTGACATAAAGTAAACTGGAGAACATGTTAAATAAATAGAACTGGGAAGGTGATATACGATGAGATAACCATGGGACTATTCAGATAACCAGGTTACAACCCGTAAACCAAAGAAGGACCGGGGTTGTAACCCTTCGTCTGAACAGAACTTGGTTTCTCCCACCATTTATCGGCAAGATAAAATAAGAAATCAGGACATGTAACAATCATGTACAAGATCAAGACAAGACTAGACAGACTGAACTCCATCCAACATTCACGGCCAAGCAATAAGTACGGCTTGATACTTTAACTAACTAGGGTTATCACAGGCCTAGTTACTAGCAAGATGCAGCGAGATTCTTCCAAGTCCAGTTACCCGCCTGCTGCTACCTGAGTGACCCCAGCAAAGAAAAGGAAAAGATAGCATGATATAGCAGACACACTATAGTAAGATACATGTGTCCTAAGGTACCACGCTCGACGGCGGGCTGGAAGTGCGCTCATCTCGACGGATAGCAACAAATCCCATGTATATATATATATATATATATATATATATATATATATATAAGGCCGGGATCAAAGGGACAACAGGTAACTGGGAAAGTCTCTCCATGAACTACTGGATTATTCTAGTAATTAGCCTTAGTCCATTTTCCGTATGAATCCCTGACCGTGGGAAACCAGGGATTCATGTCCTAGACATGATGCAAGACGAGACGGGTTCATTGTACAAGCACAGTCGTCCACGGTGTCCAAGTTACTCAATCTTGTCATGTCGTGTTAGCCGTCGCAACAGCATTTCGAGAAATATCATGTCAGGTTTATCATGTCCAGTGTACTTTGTCAGGAGTGCGCCACGGCGGGCCACTATCAAGAATTATCATGTCAAGTTATCATGTCAAATTATCATGTCGGGAGTGCACCACGGCGGGTCACTATCAAGTCATGCCAATTATCAAGGAGGAGAGAAACTTGCACAATTAAATAATAATATATTAATATTATATATATTCCTGAAGCCAAGGAGAAACTCTACAACTTTCATGTTGGGAGTGGGAAGAAATTCTGACCACAATTTAGACAAATAAAACATTTAAACAATCAAAGTGGGACCCATGCGGTCCAAAAGTGGGAGAACAAACATGCGGTCAAAGAGAGTGGGAGGCCGCCCATGCGGCTCCGAAATTTTAAATGCAATTAGTCAAACATTTAAGGCCAGCAAGCCATATACGGCTAGCATACAATGGTGCATGCGGTCAAGAGTAATTGCTAACAAGAATTATTCATGCAGTCAAAAGACAGAAAGTGGAAAGACAATAAATGCGAGCTTCCGCTCAAACAAAGAAAAGGGGCACGTGGCCACTCAAATATAGTGGCCATGTGGGTCCCAACAATAATCAATGCATTAAACCCACGTGGCCAGCACAAAATGGCAATTTGCCATGCGGCCCAGGAATAACCAAGGCCATGCGGCTGGCAAGCATTAAAGCAAAATGCTTTAACCAAACAATTAAAGCATATAAGACAAAACCTAAGGAAATTCCTTTATGAACAACCCCCAGACCCATGCGGCTCGATGTGGTGGGCGCATGTGCGACTGCTAGGGCAAGGGGCGCATGCGGCTAAAGGGAAACCGAGCCTATGCGGCCAGGAGCATTGGAGTCTATGCGGCTCAGAAGGGAAGAGTGCTCATGCGGCTGAAGGATCAGGGCCTATGCGGTCCACAAGTGCTAGAGTTCATGCGGCTCAAGGAGATGGGCACATATGCGGCCGATGGGGAATGAGCCCATGCGGCTCAGGAAATGCAGAACTTATGCGGCTGGGAATTAGGGCGAGTCATGCGGCTAAGTGAGTCCGACTCTCATGCGGCTCAAGAACTTCCAGTCATGCGGCTGGATAGAACACTTGCCGCGTGAATATTCATGCGGTCAAGTCAAGCACTGTTCATCTTCTCCAAAGTTTCAGAGAAGAAGAACACCATGAGAGCCAAGTCCTCAAGCTCCATAACTCCATCATCCGGAGCCTAAATCCGAACTTCCTTAGGTCAAAATGGGGTAGAACGAGATTCTCTACAACATGGAATCATCAAAACATAGAAATAACAAGATTAAGTAGATCAAAACCCAAGAAATCCGAAAATAAAATAAACTTAGATCTACAAGAATCTAGCCATGGAAATTAAAAATGTCAAGTACTAAAGTGCTTTAGAATGCAGTAAGGAAGAGAATGAAGCAATAAAATTTGGAGTTCCTCCATGAAGCAAGTTGCACTTGCCTAGACCTCTCCCTCCTCACTCTGGTAGGTAAGGAAGTAAATGAGGAAGAAGAAAAAGAGTAATGAAGAGAGAGAAAGAAGAAATGGCAATATATACAAATGGTGGTGGTAGGTAGGGGGTTCACCTTGGGTTCATCATGAACCCAATCAAAACCAAGCCAAGCCGAACCAACCAACCCGAACCAGGAATAAACCAAGCCAAGAAGGAAATCATGCAATACAAGAATGAAATACGTACACGTATTCCAAGAATACATAATACGAATCACAGGCATTACAACTCTACCCACCTTAATAGAATTCCGTCCTCGGAATTTAATCAAGAGGCTAGAGTGGCAAGGACAACTATACTAATCACAGGCAAGCTATACTAAGCAATCAATCATGCAATCATGTATGTAAGCAAGGAAATCGAAGGCACGAGAAAGAGGGAAGATATCCTGCTAGAAACCTCTCTGCCGGTTCTGAATCTGAGTCGGGGTCCGGGCATACGGTTGGGGTCTCTGCTGGAATCCCCTCTGCCTATACAGAAATTGCGCCTGGGCATACTGCTGAGGCCTTTGCTGCCGAATAGCTTGGGCCTGCGTCGGCAAAGGCCTCGGGGATGGAAACTGCTGCTGGACTGGTACTGGGGCTGGTCCCCTAACCGATGAACTGATCATGGCTGGTGATGAGTCAGTCCTGAACGGGCAGGACCTTACCTTGTGGTCCGGCGCTCCACATAGCAAACACAATCCTCGAGCCTTGCGACATTCTGAAACAACATGTCCAGGCTTCCCACAATGAGAGCAGTCCATTGCGGAAGACTGCTTCTGCTTCTGCTGCTGAGGGGATGTGATCGACGTCACTGAGGCCACCTGCCTCGGAGTTCCAATTGTCAAAGCCCTAGCTGCCGGGGCTGGGGCTGACGACTGGTTCATCTGGCCGCGAGATCGCTTTCGACCTCCGGTCCTGTCACTGTTCGCTTCACTGTTCCCATGATGTCTACCTCTGCCCAGAGCATCTGCCACCGCCTGACGCAAAGCGTTTCCTCGAGGATCCTGCGATGCAAGCAACTCCCTGATAAGTCCAACCAAGGCTTCATCATCCTGCCTTGCGGGCTGGGCTGGCTGAACCGGAGGTTCTGAATCTCCGTGAGGCATGACCTGGAAGGGTGCTTCTGAGTGCTGGGCCTGATCCCCAGGTTGCTGCTGGTCCACGGGAGGTGCTCCGGCTTGCTGATCGGCAGGTCCAGGAACAATGCCGCTGAAGAAGACGACATAGGGAACAATAAGGAAGGACCAGGATAGATCAATGATTACAAGCATGTGATCAGGATAAGAATTTCAGGAATCAAGAGGATACGAGCAGAGATCAAGGGCGAGTACTGATTGAGACATCTATTCGGTAAACCCTCATATATCTTGATTTACAAGACCATGCATGGGCCACCACTTAAACCATGTCACGCCCCAGAACCAGAATACTGGAGAGCGGGGGCAGACATAGCCAGCTACGTATAATAAAATGGGATCCACTCCACTATACGGTCACGGCTGTCTAGATATATGAGGGTTTATCTACAAGCCATCAGTCTCTTAAGGTCAATAACAAGCCTAGTGTCTCAATCACAAGCAAGTAAATAGAGTTACAAGATGTAAGATCACCAAATATACAATAGTAAGGCGTCCCAAACATTACATATCCAGCTGATCATGAAGCTAGTCGTTACAAAATGTGAGGACTAGCAAGAGTTTAGTCATACATGATCAACCCTAGGTTGCCAATCATGTTACAGCCCGTAGGCAGACAGTAAGTAAAATGTACACGAGCTAACACTTGCTCGGCGGCTAAACGCCTCAAAAGAATAATTTTACAATAAAGTGGGAGAGCCAAAAATAACCCACTCGTTGCCAGGATTCCCACTAGTGGTCACCATGTGGCTGGAAGGTCGGTAGATCCTCTGGTGCTGCTCCGGTATCTGGCTATACAAAACCAGCTGGGTCAGACCCCAGAAAGAGCAAGTGCCACAAAGGAGGCTTCAAGTCATGCCAATTATCAAGGAGGAAAGAAACTTGCACAATTAAATAATAATATATTAATATTATATATATTCCTGAAGCCAAGGAGAAACTCTACAACTTTCATGTTGGGAGTGGGAAGAAATTCTGACCACAATTTAGACAAATAAAACATTTAAACAATCAAAGTGGGACCCATGCGGTCCAAAAGTGGGAGAACAAACATGCGGTCAAAGAGAGTGGGAGGCCGCCCATGCGGCTCCGAAATTTTAAATGCAATTAGTCAAACATTTAAGGCCAGCAAGCCATATACGGCTAGCATACAATGGTGCATGCGGTCAAGAGTAATTGCTAACAAGAATTATTCATGCAGTCAAAAGACAGAAAGTGGAAAGACAATAAATGCGAGCTTCCGCTCAAACAAAGAAAAGGGGCACGTGGCCACTCAAATATAGTGGCCATGTGGGTCCCAACAATAATCAATGCATTAAACCCACGTGGCCAGCACAAAATGGCAATTTGCCATGCGGCCCAGGAATAACCAAGGCCATGCGGCTGGCAAGCATTAAAGCAAAATGCTTTAACCAAACAATTAAAGCATATAAGACAAAACCTAAGGAAATTCCTTTAGGAACAACCCCCAGACCCATGCGGCTCGATGTGGTGGGCGCATGTGCGACTGCTAGGGCAAGGGGCGCATGCGGCTAAACGGAAACCGAGCCTATGCGGCCAGGAGCATTGGAGTCTATGCGGCTCAGAAGGGAAGAGTGCTCATGCGGCTGAAGGATCAGGGCCTATGCGGTCCACAAGTGCTAGAGTTCATGCGGCTCAAGGAGATGGGCACATATGCGGCCGATGGGGAATGAGCCCATGCGGCTCAGGAAATGCAGAACTTATGCGGCTGGGAATTAGGGCGAGTCATGCGGCTAAGTGAGTCCGACTCTCATGCGGCTCAAGAACTTCCAGTCATGCGGCTGGATAGAACACTTGCCGCGTGAATATTCATGCGGTCAAGTCAAGCACTGTTCATCTTCTCCAAAGTTTCAGAGAAGAAGAACACCATGAGAGCCAAGTCCTCAAGCTCCATAACTCCATCATCCGGAGCCTAAATCCGAACTTCCTTAGGTCAAAATGGGGTAGAACGAGATTCTCTACAACATGGAATCATCAAAACATAGAAATAACAAGATTAAGTAGATCAAAATCCAAGAAATCCGAAAATGAAATAAACTTAGATCTACAAGAATCTAGCCATGGAAATTAAAAATGTCAAGTACTAAAGTGCTTT
This sequence comes from Iris pallida, assembly GCA_029216955.1. Classification (NCBI taxonomy): domain Eukaryota; kingdom Viridiplantae; phylum Streptophyta; class Magnoliopsida; order Asparagales; family Iridaceae; genus Iris; species Iris pallida. The sequence goes on from JANAVB010028616.1 coordinate 60,942, forward strand.
AGAATGCAGTAAGGAAGAGAATGAAGCAATAAAATTTGGAGTTCCTCCATGAAGCAAGTTGCACTTGCCTAGACCTCTCCCTCCTCACTCTGGTAGGTAAGGAAGTAAATGAGGAAGAAGAAAAAGAGTAATGAAGAGAGAGAAAGAAGAAATGGCAATATATACAAATGGTGGTGGTAGGTAGGGGGTTCACCTTGGGTTCATCATGAACCCAATCAAAACCAAGCCAAGCCGAACCAACCAACCCGTACCAGGAATAAACCAAGCCAAGAAGGAAATCATGCAATACAAGAATGAAATACGTACACGCCATGAATCATTCCAGGAATAAACCAAGCCAAGAAGGAAATCATGCAACACCCACTTGCAGTTGCATTCGAGTTCATCATATCGCTGAGTTTGGATCGTACACGTATCCAAGGCGTCCCCCGAACACGTACATTTCAACCAAGCTTAGCGATTAGCGAAGTCGGACAAGCTACTCGTGATAGTTTTGATTTGCCGATCGTTTTGCTAACTTCGATTTAAAACCGAACTCGTGTGCATCTCACTATCGTCTATCTCGATCATCGAGATTATTCGATTCGCTTCTCAAGCGCTCTAGTCAATGAAATCAATACGATTTCTTCTTAACGGGGTCGACCAAGTCTAAGTAATTCCCGTCCGATTTCAAGATCAAGTATCACACTATCACCGAGTACGTCTTCCAATCAATGATTCAATTTGTTATCCCAACTTTTACTTGCGCATCATCCATTCCTATCATTCACTTTGTTTAGAGCCAATCTCATTGTCGTTCACGCACACTCCCAGTTCCTCGTCCTACTCCGAGTCTTGTTGTCCCAAGTCATTCGTCCGTCCAGACGATACTGTAAGGTCAATCGCACAAGTTCAATCACTCGGCATAGGGTCGTCCGCCTATCCGCTAGGTCAGCTCACAAGGTCATAGTTACACGTCAAGTCTGTTGCTCATCGTGCAAGGTCGTTGCACGACGCTCGTCCCAAATCCTATGGTCAAACTATTTGTTCGTTTGTACGGGAGTTTCTACCCAAGCTCGCGTCACTCAGATTTCTAAACATCGAGCATGATCACCTATTTCGCATCAAGACTTACGTTGCACATATTCAATTCCATTCAATCACCAGTTCTAAACCAATTCATGTATTCGATCACGAGGTCATCCAGCTCGACAATACATTGCGTCCCAATCTCACGCGAGTCCGATTATCCACGGCGGTTCATGAATCACCATGCAACGCTCCCGCGGAATAATCATTCTCATCGGGGCGTAACTCTTGTTTTGAGTTTTAGACTAACCCATTCTCGATACGCGGATTGGACCTACTCGATCCTCAAGTTCAACTCTTCAAGCACACAAATTCAATCTCGAGTCCACCTTCGCGTCAAACCACAAGTCGAAGCAATCAGATTGCCACGCCATCCAAATTCAATCACTCCCGCTGTATGAATCACCATATCAGCGCTCACGCGGAGTGATCGTCATAATCCGACGCGACGCATGTGCGAGGCTGGAGTTGCGCTCGCATAAGACAAGAATGTCAACGTTGTGGTTGTCAACGAAGCAAATCCAAACATTTTATTTTCCTCCAAGCCGAGATCTCTCTTCGATAGTCCGACCGTCATGCGTTCAACTAGAAAATCCTCGAGCCAATTCTATCTCTTCCTCGACACACACATTTTTAACATTTCAAGTATAGCGTCCAACGGAACAATGATATTTGCACGATCGTCATTCGCCGAGTCAGAGTACCCCCGAGTTATCGCATATCGATCTTTGATACGCCTCAATACCATCGACGATATGCGTAACCTGACGATCTTCTTTTGCAACCGATTTCGAGTCGTGCGTTGATGTTGTTGTCCGAGTTGGACATTTCACAGTTTCCTCGATATTCAAGATCAAGTTTGATCGCTATTCCTCAAGTTAGTTTCAAGATCGTTGTCCAAACTCAAGTCGCCAATTATTTGGAATCAATCCGAAATCGTGCGCGTGATCCTCTAAGTTTCCTCGATCAAGACCATTCATTTTCATTCATCGTTCCGAATCGTTTTCTAACATACGTTGCCCATTCACAAGTCGTCCAAACGACATCCCGTTCGGGACATTCGAAGTCACGATCAACTAAGCGTGACGCGTTCTAAGGCTTTGCGCGATCGCATCGCCTCGCCGACATACCCGTTCTATCCGTATATCCTTTAGTCTCGCTCGAACAATTTCTATAACGTCCATACACCACTCAGGGTTCGAGCCACTCGACTAATCGTCGACACTCATTCTTATTCTTTTCCGAAGCTATCACATACACCACTCGGGTTCAAGTCATTCTACAAATCCTCAAAAGATCATTCGATTCCCAACTGATATGTTCACTCGTGCGTTCGCCCACTCCTCACCGTCTAAGTCAATCTTTCGTGCACGCATAAGCGTGAACTTGATAGCGTCCCTATCGATATACACTCTAAGTGTACCTGCGTTCCCAACCGAGCGGTACTTGATATCGCTCGCAACTCGATTGCATCAAAAGTCGAGGTGCGCGACACGCAGCACAACTTAGCCAAAGGCTGCGTGCATATCCATCCCGTTCGAACTATACTTTGGTCTCGTATACTCGTTTGTTGTCAGCCTAAGCTCATTCAAGCACGCACTGCGTTTGCTAACTCTTAGCATCGGTTCCTTCCAACTCAAGTATGTCGTGGTTCGGCACAAAGGCCTTCGCCTATCGATCCCGTCCAACCGAGTACTCGTACGAGCTATTGAAAATATTAGACTTATTGTATGGAACATCCCAAGGCACAATGAGAGAGAGCGTACACTTCCTTTTCCAACGACGAGCTTTCAAAACTGAGAAATCGACATGAAGTCCGAGGACGTAAAGCCGTGCTCTGATACCAATCTGTCACGCCCCGCTCCCATAGGAGCGATCGTCCTCGCTAAGGCGTGATGCCGCACGGGCCTAGGTTGCGCCCGTGCAAGGCCAAGTCCAGAAACGGCCGATTTGAGCTAGGCCACAGAGTCGCACAGAGTGTTCCCATTTGCAGCGGAAAGTAAATGAACACAAGTTGAAGCGAATCCAAACTCTTTATTGATTTTCAAGAAGTTTACAAGCGGCGCTAGGCCGATATTACAAATCGCTCAAGCTCTCTCTCTCTCTGAAACATGAAAAGGGCGTGCCAAGTGGCTTACAAGATGGAATGATTCATGGCGATGTTCCGATACATTATGTCCTGTATAGGGTGCTTCAGCTTCTTGCAACGTCTCAAGGCTCCAGAGTTGGCTCCGCGCCCTAGCACGTTCGATGGAAGCTCCGCACCCGCCGACGTTTCCTGCTTCCTGCAAGCAGACTGTGGGGTTATCAGTACATTGTTATGCACTGGTGGGGAGGCTAGCTCGCCCACAATGCTATCATTACCAAACACGTTATATTTACTTTTGTGCACCGTCTATCATTCATTGTCTTTCTAATCTTGCCTTAGGATCAGTTTCATGGCATATGACATAACCTATCCCGTGTTGCCAAATTCAAGTGTCGCATGGAAATACATGCACAACTTACCCAGACTTACCGTCCGGCCTTCCCTGTTCATAGTAAACCAAGTTAGACAACAATTCATGTGATAATAACATAACGTAGGCGCGTTCTTTAACTCAGTCGTACAAGTATCCTTGCTCGTTGCGTGTGTTACATTTCAAAACCTGTTCAGGAGGCACTTTATTTGGTTAACTTAGACTACTTTGATTTCAATGCAAGGGCTTGCATGTGGATTGCCACCAGCAAGCCCACTTAATCTATATGCATCGGTCGCTGGCATCACAAGCCATCCTGGGCATATTCCCCTTGGTATTTTCTCACCTATCATGGCGTGCGGCTGGTTCACCCTGATAGTCTCTTGAAATATACCCTGCACTTACGTCTCTTGGTGCCCAAGCCCGCCCCCAAGCAGCCCGTAAGCCCCTTTTTGATTCCGTCCGGACCGGCAAGTCCTTCACACTTTGACCATGCCGCGGAATCCCTTTCTTTTTACGGCACAGCATACGCCACCCCTCGCTCGTACCGTTTGTCCACGACCATTTCGTATTAACTTGTCTTTTTAACTTAACGGCTGTCTCTGAGCCGTAGGCTAACCCTTAGCCTTAATGCGTTATCGACCAGGTTGGCGTCCGTGCAGCGCGGGTAGCGAGCCCCGTTGCACGTGCCCGTCATACCTGTCGCTAACCATTTCCATCATTCTTATCTTTTATTCATTCTTTCTTTCTTTCACTTGTTTGTTCGTTCATTGATTCATTCACGTATTCATTCTTTCATTCGTTGGTTCATTCATTCACTTATCCATTTACTCTTTCATTTATACATTTTGCAACTTCCCGTGCGGGAGTCGCCTTGGCGACCCATCGGTCCCATAGCCTTTCAATGTTGCTAAACTCTACTCGGAGCGACTATGTTGATAGTCTTCCCGTTTCATTGTTGTAAACCATTCATTGTTTCATTGTTTGAACGCATAAGGAACTTGAACGCAAGCTTGTGCCTTAGCACGAGCGTGGAGCGCGGTGCGAGAGTTCTCGTATTTTCCATGTTCTTTTCCATATTCTATACAAGCATACAAGATGGGATTATTCCCTTAGCTAGGTGCGTTGAGTCCTTTATTAGCATGCGGGGTGTTATCGCCTAGCGATTCTATTGATAGTGTCCGAATTATTATGTGTCTAGGCTAAGCAAAGACGGGTTCATCGGAGCCACCCACCTTAGCGATGTTCGCATCGGCCGAGCGATCCTCCGAGCGCGCCTTTGAAAGTCTAAGTCTGGATTCATCTTGACGGGCCAATGTAAGCCTTGCATCGATTCGCATCGATACTTCATCGGGTCGACGCAACTCTTCGAGTCGACGGCTCGTTTGAGTCGTTATACTTGCTGTTTGAATCGGCGTTCCGCTAGGGCGGAGCGGGTCATTACAGCCCCCTCCCTTTCCGTCTCCTTGTTTTTACTTGGTGTGCCGGATCTTTCCCACTGCTTCCTTGTTTTTACTTGGAGTGTCGGTTCCCCTCTCCTCCTTGTTTATACTTGGAGTGCTGGAACAATCGATCATGCAAGGAGTAAACGACCCACGTCATTGTTCCCCTTGTTCGATGTAATGCTGTTCTAGTTGCTGGTATACCTGAAGAATATCTGTGAGGTGGCTCATTGTTGTTCCTCCTCCCCCTCCGGTCTCAACAGTTGACTACGAAGACACAAGAGATCGGGACACAAAGCAGTTAGACGACAAACGACGAAGACGACGACTTGGGATACAACAGGACCTCACACAGATTGACGACGTCATGGATGCAATCAATGGAAAACTGACGGCACAGGAGATGCAGGCCTTGGTTGATGATATCTTGTCCAAGAGATTGACCGAGGCGATCCCACTTGTGACCTATACTGATGTGGATTCGTCACCTTACAAGATGGAAAAGTTGGAAAAGCTAGAGACGAAGTTGGAAGGAACTTCCAACTACTTGAAATGGTCGCGACAGGCGATGCAGACGCTGAAGGGACGTGACTTGGTAGGCTCTGTCAATGGCCAAACCAAGGCGCCAGCCGATCCCTCCTCAAAGGAGTTTGCTATTTGGGAGATTGTCAACAACGTAGTGGCGGGGTGGTTAACAGCCTCATTGACCGACCAGGTGTCGGACAATGTTGAGGCGATGGAGGCTGCTGCTGATATATGACGGACTTTGAAGGATATGTACTCCGGTTCGGACAACCCTATGCGGGTCTTCCAACTGCAAGATGAACTCGATAGGGTGACCCAAGACGAACGTACCATCTCTGAGTATACAGCCCTGGTCTGATCTGGATCACTATGATCCTCTTGGGATGGAAGATGCACGGGTTGAACCTGCATTTGCGAAGTATTTTCAGGCGTTCCTGGAGTATATTTCGCGGTAGCGAATGAAGTTTTTGAAGGGGCTCAACCCGGTGTTTGAGCAGAGAAGGAATGTACTCCTAGCCCAACCCCAGCTTCCAAACTTAGAAGGGGCTATAGCCACCATGGCACAGGAAGAAGCTCGGTTGAAGTTGATGCCCAACAAGGGCTACTTCCAGGGGGGAGCAAGCCGCTGTTGAAATTTCTGCTCTTGTCGCCTTCAATCCGTCTCCCTTTGCGGGCGGTGTTTGTCACAACTGTGGTGACTCCGGGCATTACATCAGATTTTGTCCAAAATCCTCGTGAAATCAATCGAGTGATCGCGGACGGGGCCGTGGAGTACATCGTGGTGATAGAGGAGGATATGCTGGTCGAAGAAAAAATTCTTTTGAAGGACACAATGCGAATCTGGCGGAAGAAGGGGAAGAAAAACAGCTGGCTGAAATAACCTCTCTTGAGAGGGAGTTCCTCGCGAGGTTACGCGGCTCGAAGCAGGGATCGGATGACAGTCTCGACCCTCATGCGGCATCATCTATCTTGGGGAATCACATCACTTGCTTTGCCCAAACTAGCACAGGTATACCTGCGCATGCTTTTGTATCTGACCATCAGCTAGGTTGGATTATGGACTCTGGGACAGCTCGCCATGTCATGGGGTCCCGCGGTGAGTTCCAGGACTATACTCACCTACCGACGCCGGAGAGCATTCAGACTGCTGATGGTACCTCCAGACCTGTAATGGGTAAAGGCACTGTTGCATGCACCCCTTCCCTCACTTTCACCAATGTCTTACATGCTCCGTCTTTTCCTGTCAATCTTATCTCTATTAGTGCCATTGTCCTTGATCTTAACTGTACTGTTTCCTTTGACATTCCTACGGTAATTTTTCAGGAGAAGGGGACAGGACGACGACTAGGGACTGACACATGGCATAAGGGGCTATGGTACTTGGACAGGATCGGACTGGACACAGCACTGGCATCTCTTGTCGCAAGCGCACAACCGGACGCTTCACGTCGCAGTATAGAAGACGAATTGTTACTCCACCACCAGCGTGTCGGGTATTCTTCCTTTAAAGTTATTAGTCGAATGTATCCGTCCTTATATCAAAGGGCTAATAAAGAGAATTTAGTTTGTAATGCATGTGAGTTGGGCAAACATACCAGAAGCTCCTATGTGAGCTCTGGACATAAAAGTTCCGCTGTTTTTGATATGATACATTCGGACGTATGGGGTCCTTGTCCTACAACAAGTATTAACGAATTTCGATGGTTCGTCACTTTTATTGACTGTTATACCCGCGTGACATGGGTCTACCTTGTGAAGAATAAAAGCGACGTCTTTGAGACTTTTCAGGATTTTCATTGCCGGGTGATAACACAATATAGGGCTAAAATTAAGTGTTTCCGGTCTGACAATGGGACGGAGTACACAAATAAGCGGTTTGCTGAGTATTTATCCACTCATGAAATACTACATCAAACCTCATGTGTCTATACACCGGCACAAAATGGTGTGGCCGAACGGAAGAACAGACACCTGCTGGAGGTCGCACGGACGATGATGCTGGCTATGAATGTCCTAAAACACTTATGGGGGCAGGCTGTATTGACGGCCTCTAATCTCATCAACCGAATGCCTTCTCAGGTATTGGACTGGAAGACACCGTTGGAGATGCTTACTAGTGCAACTACATACACTGTTCCCTCGAAAGTATTTGGGTGTGTGTGTTTTGTCCAAGATAATAGGCCAGGAGTTGGCAAACTGGATCCTAGAGCGGTTAAGTGTGTATTTGTCCGGTACATTGCGACTCAGAGGAGATACGCATGTTGGAGCCCAGTTGAGCGGAAGATGTTTGTAAGCATGGACGTTACATTCAGAGAACTGGAACCATACTATGGTTCGGATGCAGGTTCAGCGTTTGGTGACACACCTAACACAGAGGGTGTTAGACGTGGGGGGGGGGGGGGAGATAATAAGCCCAAACGTGGTACTCGGATCGGTTCCGTGCCCGGTCGTGAAAAATTGAACGAAAGAGGGAGATAACAGTGACTCTGATACGGAGAATGAAGAAGAAGATACATATGTTACGCAGGGGGAGACAAGGGAAAAGGAGCTCCAAGTCTACAGAAGGAGACAACAGAAGTCCAGTACTGTGCCGTGCCCATTGACTACTGTACCAAGTCCCTCGTCTACTCCTGTCCCAACTCTTGAAGATGTTGCCCCGCACTGAATCACTCTGATTCTGATGCGAATCTCTCTGACTTGGATGGTATGATCTCTCCACCACCTATTGCTCCCTTAAGGAGATCTTCTCGCATCAATGTGGGTAAGGCTCCTAGTCGTTATGATGATTATGAACATGACATTGCCAATTTCTTGTCTTATTCTAACATTTCTTTGAATTATCGAGCCTTCATTGCATCGTTAGACTCTACTTCTTTGCCTAAGTGTTGGCAGGAAGCAAAGAAAGATCCAAGGTGGAAAGCTGCAATGATGAAAGAACTTAGGACACTAGAGAAAAATAAGACATGGGAGCTTGTTCCATTATCCAAAGGAAAGAAAACTGTGGAATGCAAATGGATGTACACAGTGAAGGAGACGACAGAAGAAAAAGTAGAGCGGTACAAGGCGAGGTTGGTTGCAAAAGGATACAATCATATGGCATCGACTATGATGAGACGTTTGTCCCAGTAGCGAAAATGAGCACGGTAAGAACTCTGGCCTCCATTGCAGCAAACTATGGGTGGAAGCTATACCAATTAGATGTGAAGAATGCCTTTCTCCATGGGGACCTGCAAGAAGAAGTGTACATGGAGCTCCCGTCAGGATGCTACGTAACAGAATCAGACGGAGGAACGTCGCGTGAAAAAGTGTGTAAACTAAAGAAGTCGAGCAATCTCCTCGAGCCTGGTTCGACAGATTCAGAAAGGCTGTTACTGGCATGGGATACCATCAAACAAATACAGATCATACAGTTTTTCTTCAGCATGCAAGAGGCCACATTACTATACTTACTGTATATGTGGATGATATAGTAATCACAGGTGATGATGAGGTCGAGATCACTAAGCTGAAATTAAAACTCGCGAAGGAGTTTGAGGTGAAGGATTTAGGAGCAATGAGGTACTTTCTGGATATCGAGGTGTGTGACGGCGAACAAGGAATTGTTCTCTCACAAAGAAAATACGCACTAGATCTGCTAAAAGAGACATGAATGCTGGGATGTAAAGCAGCAGTCACTCCAATTGATCAGAAGTGCAAGTTGGGAGCAGAAGCAGGAGAGCCAGTTGATCGTGAAAGATATCAAAAACTTGTAGAGAGATTGATTTATCTGGGGCACACTCGCCCTGATATCTCATTTGCGGTGAGTGTAGTAAGTCGCTACATGCATGATCCAAGAACGGGTCATATGGAAGCAGTGTTTCAGATCTTGAAATATCTGAAAGGGACGCCGAAAAAAAGGGCTATGGTTCAAGAAGAATGAACGCTTAGAAGTTGAGGGATACTGCGATGCAGACTTGACGAGTTGCATAGACGGCAGAAGGTCTACTACGAGGTACTATGTCTTTGTAGGAGGAAACCTGGTCTCATGAAGAAGCAAGAAACAGTCAGTGGTAGCACGGTCGTCAGCTGAAGCAGAATACAGAGCAATGGCTCTGGGAGTGTCAGAGTTACTGTGGGTGAAAGCACTGCTGACAGAATTGAAGCTGGATAAGGGAGCATCGTTACATCTTCTGAGCGATAGTCAAGCTGCAATAAGTATAGCCAACAATCCAGTTTAGCACGACAGAATGAAGCACATCGAGATCGATCGATTCTTCATCAAGGATAAGCTGGAACAAGAGATACTGAAGATTGACCATGTTCGCTCAGAAGAACAAGTTGCAGACTGTCTGACTAAAGGTCTTAGTTCATTGAGTCCGTAAAAGCTATGTAACAAGATGGAGATGATTAATATCTATCGCCCATCTTGAGGCGGAGTGTTGAAAACCAATAAGCGACTTTAGTCCCACATTGGAATATGTAGTATGAAGAGGAGTTGGAACCTCTATAAGTAGCAAGTAGTAGCCCATCAATAAAATCATCCCATTATTCATTTCTACAACAAGCCATACTTTTACCTTAACTATACCGATTCATGTGTTCTTTTAGTAAGAAAATTTGAAACATGAACTTATTTTTCTTACAATCTTAAGTTATCAATTTTCTTGCCGACAATGAATATTTGAAGTTTTTCTTAGAAAATGATAAATATTTAACCTGGTTTACTAGGGATTCCAACCCAAAATTCATATTGATAATAATCACCAATCTTTACATTGGTTGTACTGTAGAGGTTTTTCTTAGAACTTCTACAAAAGTTTGTAGATTGTAGACTTAGTATTTAGAACCTTCATCCAACAGAACCAATTAAAACATAGGAATTATACTATTCAAAAGAGCTCAACATTTGATACTTGCCGTCAAAAATCCTATTGTTTCTTTCCTTCCAAGTTTTATCCAAATAAAAGCTGAGATAGCCACATTTAAATTTATTTGCTTCTGTTATTCGGGGTTTTATTTGGAATTGTCAATGCTTAAATTTCCAAATGTTCTGTTCAACATTTGCGTTGATAAAACATCTCCATTAATTTGCTATATGGATGTCGCAAGTTTGGGAAATAAACTACTTGAATAACTGTTATTTTCTCAAGTAGTTACTTTAATTTTTATATTGCAGTAGTCGGAAGAACGTACAACTACTTAGCTTAGTAATTGTGGTTTGAAATAGAATTATGATACTCGTACTTATATAGGGTAATATGACGAAGGGGCAACCAAAATTAATTCCGGCATTAACCATTTTTTTTTAATCTATTGCATTAACCAAACAATTATCAATATGTTTATTGTTATTAATTTTTTCAATAAGGATCAAGAGGCAACCGAAATTAGTTCCGGCTAGGGCAATCCAACCTTCTGGGTCGGCCATGGCTAGTTGTATACATAAAAAAGAATTATTTAAGAAGTTTTAGATACGTACAACGTAGAAAATAGATGCACAGATTAGATATGTACCTACATGAACAATATATTATAAAGAGCTACTAAAGATAGGAGTACATGAACCTAAGGAGACACACCGTGAGCACGTTTCTTTCTCTCTGGTTTGAAGCTCCGTGATGATTGCCCCCATAAAATCCCTAATGCATGTAATTGAAAGAAAGTTGTTGGAGAACTCTCTCAGAATATATCGCTGAAAAAGTGTATGGAAGTATTATTTCATTGATGATCCATAATCTCTGATCTTTCACCAAATCCAATTGTGTTTAGAGCTAATTGCGTTTTAATACAAAGGTTGGTTAAACAAAGGTGGTGTTCTTAGTGCCTACCCATTCATTAACTTATTTTACTTGTAAACATGTAGATAAATATATATATTTAATTGGTATTGAAACTCTTTCAACCTAAACTTTGTCATATGATTTTCTGGTTGTGTGTGATAAGATAACATAGAATCTACACTTCCAACAATGCTTGACTATAATAGTAGCCAGTACCTCTTTGTTTATGATGAGATCTTGCTTTAAGTTTAATAAAACTTTCGAGTTTATAATCAGCATTAAGCATAGACACAAATACATAGCAGCTTCTTTGGTTAAGAAAACTATATGACTTGTTTATTTTATTTTTTTGAGTCTATGTGAAGTGTCTAATAGGTTTTCGACACAAAAGAATGACACATGGCATAGGCTTTTGAAGAGTGTCTTTCACAAGGGCCACTATTGCTTTTGTAGATCAATCAAGTGGCTACTTTATGTAGTTGTCATCTGCATTATCATTTATATAGTACTGATATGTCTTACTCCAAATGATTAATCATTGTCAACAATTGAATATCCATCAGTCATATTCAGAGGTTGCTAAATATCTTGTAAAATATTCTTAAGAAATTGGATACCTTTTTCTTTACAAAGATCTAGTAAGAAGGGTACCACATTAACATCCAAACAGAAAAAAATGTTATAACGTAATTATCATATTGAAATCAAATTGAACCGAACCAAACATCCCGGACTAATGGAAACGGTCTAAAAAGTTGAGAAAATTCTTGAAAATATGAATAAGAATATACATCTAAGTAAAATTGTTGTCTTACTAACCTAACATAAATGGTTTCTAGAATATCCGAATAGGTCAAGGACCCAATAGCGCATCTGGACCGGATTAGCCATCGGCCACTCCCACCTGGTTTTAACAACTACAGTTGACAACATTTTATTATAGTAATTGACACTGGTGTTTTAAAAATTGGACCGGACCGGACCGGAGTGGTTGACATGTGAACTGATGAATGAAAGTAATCTTTAGCTCGATCTTGGTCGATACATTCAAACAATACAATAGTGTTAAGATTAAACATGTTTAAGATTAGATTTATTTTCCTATTCGAATTCAGCACCCTGTATGGATATGGATCTGATGAATGAGTTTTTTTTATGTTGGTTCTCCCCTTTGATCTAATTAACTTTCTTTTAGGCATTTTTTTGCAAGGTGTATTGCTTTGTGGTAAGTTTGTTATTATGTACTGAAATGTTAGTCCAATGATTAATTTGTAAGTTTAATATATGAAATCACTATTGATTTGCAATCACTATATTGTTAATACTTAAAACTTTGTATAGTCTTAGTGTGCTCTGTTCTTATCATACTTGCTACTATATATATTGTTTTGTTCATCTAATATTTTTCGTGAAAAAGCAATAAGCAAGGTTAAAGATGAACTTATTCAAATAAATCATGATCGACCAAAGACATTGTTAGTCCAAAGATTTTTCTGAACCGCTTACGATATCTAAGTATCCACGAACATGATGTCAGGGGTTCAACTAATCAGATTTTCAGACCTGATTTGCTTAGGACAATCTCCATCGGGATGAAGAAAGTTGAAGAAATCCAAGCCAAGTCCTGGATCCCAGTGTACTATTTCTGTATATTTGTGGTTCTAGAAAATGAAACTCTGTAGATGCGACCAAAGAAAGCAAAGCCATAGACAGAAGCCAAATAATAAAAAATACCAAGTATCAAGAAAAATAATATACCGACAGTATACTATCGGTATTACTGTTAGCATTCACTTTTACTTGTAAACATGTAGCATAGTGGGAGTTAATGTACCTTTATAATTCATAATGTGGGTTATTAGGAACACATAAACATATAAACTTTGGGAAAAGGTATCCTAACGAAAAGAATCATAGGATTCTGGTTGTGTATTATAAGACAGAGAGAATCTACGCTTCCAACAATGCTTGACTATAATAATAGCCAGTATCTCTTTGTTTATGATGAGATCTTGCTTTAAGTTTAATAAAACTTTTGAGTTTATAATCAGCATTAAGCATAGGCACGATACATAGGAGCTTCTTTGATTAAGACTTTTTTTGTTATATGCTTTTGAGTCAACCCTATTGTCTTGTTAAGTGTTGTGAGTCTTAGGTGGCTCCTATGTGGCATGAGCCACAAGACAATGTCTTGTTTATGTGGCAAAATTATATCTCAAAAGACAATGAGATAGAAAAACTCTCTCCAATGCTAAAGTATTGAGAAGACAATAAAAAGTATTTTTTCCAACTTCCAAGGTAACTTTTAAGACAACTACTCATCTTCTTTCTTTTTTCTAATATTTTTTATTCATAATTGATGACATGGAAGAGAAGACATTGTCAAGTGCATTGTCTAGAACAAGACAATCAACTTCACAATGTCTTCTTTAATTTTTGCCACATAAGCTTCACAATTGACTTGACAATTGCATTGGAGAATAATTTTTGAATAAAATTTTGTCATTCCTATGTGGCATTAACTTTTTTCCAAAGTCACAATAGGGTTGGAGATGCTCTAATAGGTTTTCGACACAAAAAATGACACATGGCATAGTTTTTGAAGTGTAGGTCTTTCACAAGGGCCACTATTGCTTTTGTAGATCAATCAAGTGGCTACTTTATGTAGTTGTCATCTGCATTATCATTTATATATAGATAGTATTGATGTCTTAATCCAAATGATTCATTGTCAACAATTGAATAGCCATCAGTCATATTCAGAGGTTCCTAAATATCTTGTAAAATATCCTTAAGAAATTGGATATCTTCTTCTTTACAAAGATCTAGTAAGAAGGGTACACATTAACGCCCAAAGAAAAAAAAAAAAGTGTTACAAAGTCACTATCATACTGAAATCAAATCGAACCGCACATGCCGGATTAATGGAAATGTTCTAAAAAGTTGAAAAAAAAATTCTTGAAAATATGGTTAAGAATATACAGTTAATTAGTAAAATTGTAGTACTGCTAGGCGCAACACACCTTGACTCTTTTCTCAGGAAGAGATTCCCTCTCCTTTCTCATGAAGAGGTATAGGGAGCAGAGGTATGAGGACGGGTAAATTGCAAACTTGGAGAAATCGGTGAGAGAGAGGGGGAAAGGGAGAGCGAGAGAAAACTTGGAGAAATCGAAGAGAGAGAGAGGGTTCCTCTTATGGCGATCATGAGTGAAGAGATGAGAGAGAAAGAGCATCATCAGATGAGAGAGAGAGAGATGATTCTTTCTTTTCCTTTCTTTCTTGGACGCACATAGACGGAGGGGGGAAGAAACCTTTTTCTATGTAAGACTTCTCTGATCTGCCACGTGTACGGATCTGGAGGCGGAGTTTGAAAGCTCCCCTCCCTGATGAATAAATAATTGTCATAGAGGAGTGTCAATCTTTATTTCATTTTTTTTCCCAATAATATTAATCAAATTTTTTAAATTTGCAATTTACCCCGTCCTCTGTTTTAAAATTTGTAATTTATTCCGTCCTCGTACCTCTGCTCCTGTACCTCTTCACGAGAAATGAGAGGGAATCTCTTCCTGAGAAAAGAGTCCAGGTGTGAGAAAAGAGTCACTTTATATGTGTTATAAGGTCACTATCATACTGAAATCAAATCGAACCGCACATGCCGGATTAATGGAAATGTTCTAAAAAGTTGAAAAAAAAAATCTTGAAAATATGGATAAGAATATACAGTTAATTAGTAAAATTGTTGTCTTACTAACCTAACGTAAATGGTTTCTAGAATATCCAAATAGGTCAATGACCCAATAGTGCATCTGGACCGGATTAGCCATCGGGTCATCGGTTCTCCACTCCGATCTGTTTTTAACAACTACAGTTGGCAATATTTTGTCATAGTAATTGACACCAATGTTTTAAAAATCGGACCAGACCGGTCCGTTCAACCGGTTGACTCGTGAAATGGTATTTATTTGGGGATCGGATCATTATTGACCTACATTTAATATTTTTGTAAAAGTCAATGTCCAAAAGAGATTGAACTTGGATCACTTAGATTAATCCAGCGGGTTGAATAACTGGTTAAACCAACTAGTTGAACCGATTTGGCAGTACGTTGTCCGGATCGATTTCCGAACTACTGGTTAAACCAAATAGTTGAACCAATTTGACGCAACATAATGTCTTGTCTGGACTGATTTTCGGTCCGATTTTTAAAACAGTAATCCACACTGCTGGTAAGGAACAAAATTCTTTGAAAACAATTTCTAGGGTGTGTTGGTGTGTTCAGTTCTGGGGTCCTATTAGTATTGGTGCCTATGGCATTGTTTGATTCGCGGAAAGGAGAAAGGAAAGTGATTCTTTGCTGTTTTTCCTTGGAAAAATTGCAATTCCAATCAATTTTTTTTTTTTTGGTGTTTGAAAATGTCAAGAAAACTGGAAGAGACGTGAATCCTTAGAATGGGAAAGTGAATCGTTGGTTGGTGGAGAAATCATTTTTTTTTTTCCATATTCTCCTTTCTATTGGGAATTTTTTCTCCTCATTTTCTTTGATATCCAAACGCTTGAAAGATTGATTTTTCTTTTCCAAGATCCTGATTCCACGAACCAAATGAGACCATAGTGTCACAATAAAAAAATAAATCTCAATTGGCTCTTGTGGTCAGAAAAGATATGTATAATCTCATATATAACATAACGTGCACAAAATCTTGTACGTTAAGCCCAAAAAAAAAAAAAAAACACTGCTTTCTAATAAGTAAAAAAAAAAAAAAAAAACCGCTGCTTTCGGTGTGGGACCCACTCCTCACGTGAAGGGAGGACATAAGGGGACGGGCAGACACAGCTAATTGGCTATCTCCAGTGACTCATTGTAGCACCCAAGGATAAGTGTGACGCGTGTGATCTCCACAGCAAACTACTAAGAGCATCTCCAACCCTATTGTGAGTTTGAAAAAAATGGTTGCCACATAGGAATGACAACCATTTTTTCCAAAAGTATTTCTCCAATGCAAATGTGAAAAAAATGTGGAGTTGACATGGCAATGACATGGCAAAGACAATGTGAAGTTGGTTGTCTAGATCTAGACAATGCACTTCACAATGTCTTTGTGTCCACATCATCATTTGTGAATAAAAATATTTATAAAAAGAAGTAGAAGAGTAAAAGTTGTCTTGGAAGTTGTAAAAAATTAATTTGTATTGTCTTCTCAATACTTTTGCATTGGAGATGACCTTTTAAACTCATTGTCATTTGTGAATATATTTTTGCCACCTATACAAGACATTGTCTTGTGTCCCATGCCACATAGGATTCACAACACAAAATAAGACAATAGGGTTGGAGATGCTCTAACCCAAAGAAAAAGTAACAGCTACTCGAGTCAAAAAAAACTCGTCACCTCCCTTCCCTATAAATAAGCACCCATATTCCAACGGAGGAGGAACAGCAGCAGCAGAAGAAGAAGAAAATCAAAAGGAAAGGATGAGTTACTTGAGCAGAGCTTGCATGGCCGCCAGCGCCGCCGCGTTCCGGCACCGCGCCGCCGAGCAGGGAGCGGCCAAGCCCCTGCGTCTCGCCCTCCTCCCCGCCGCGGCCGCCTCCATTGGCGCAGGCCGCGTCCTCTCCTCCGCAGGCGGATCGTCGGAGACTGACCGGGACGATTCGGTGAGGAAAGCCTTGTTCATCAGCTGCTGGGCCGCCTGCTGAAATGGATCCTCCCGTCGCCGATTTATAATCGGAGGGACTCTCGCCGCGTTATCGGGTTTGGATCTGGACCCGATTTGCTCTCTTTTGCGCTTGCTTTGGTTGGCTTTATTTGGAAAAGAGGAGCAGTAATTGTATATATATAGAGAGAGAGAGAGAGAGAGAGATCGGGGGAAGTTGTAAATAGTTTCATTTGTAGATCTACAAACAAACGAGTAATTTGTAAAAAAAATGCAAATTGTAATGGAGACGAGAAATAAAGCATACTATTATCTGTTATTGTCGGGACGTAATTTTAAGATGAAAAATAAGATTTTGGCAAAATTTCGAGGAAGATGCACAACTGAGATCTATAAGGATTCAGAGAGAGAACATCAAATGTAACACTTCGAAGAAGGCACAAATAAATTTCGTAACAGTAGCGACGAAAGCCCACAGAAAGATTTCTGATTAGATCAGAGAAGATTTCGTTCAGAAAGAGTTACAAGTGAAAAGAGATGAACGGGAGGAGAAGAGGCATGCTGGGGTGACGAATCACCGGAGGTCAAAGCTAGATTCTCCCCCACACGACGACCAGCTCCCAAGAATCAGCAAGTTCGAAGACGAACTACGGAACTCTCTGTCGAAATGCTCTTCTGACTCCTCGGATCGAACATAACTCTCTATGAATTTCTCTCTTCTCTGCTCTCTGAAATTCGTAAGAAACTTGTACAAATGAGAGAGAAAAGAGGAACTTATATAGGCGCGCGTAGTAATCGCTCAGTATACGAAACGTTCGGGACGTGTTGCGTAAAAGGAGGAACCGTTTTCGAACGTTTCATAACTGTTCAGATCGTGGTCAGACACGACAGTGCGCTACAACAATTAGCGCCAACTGCGCCCGCGCACAGCGCCAACTGCACGCACTGCGCACCAACTGCGCTTGCCAATTGCCGCGCTATCTGACCACACGAACGGTCCGCGCAACTAAAGCGCACTATGCGCCAAGCAACGATGCTGACGTGCTAAGTGCACCAACAAAACGCCAATAAAATATCACATTACGCATCATGAGCCCGAGTCCGAGTTGCTAATCCCCTACGGGACTTAGCTCCTAAGGAATAAATTCCAAGAGCATGACAAAAAGCATTAATGCTTTAAAATGGAGCCTTATCCTTACCTCATACTAAAATCACCCACATAGTTTCCTCCTTAGGGTCACTACCCCATGTGCATACCTCAACACCACACCATGTATACATTGAGATACACACTTTATGGTGCATTTTCGATGTGGGACTAAAAACTAGGCATGCAATGAGAGCAAGCTCTCTCTACATGTCAAGAAAAAGCTCCAACAGTCTCCCACATATCTCAATATATGGGTTTGAGTGTTCCCCACAGTGACTGCCCATCATGCATTAGGATAGATATAGCTGACGACTTGAATCTTCCCGCATGGGTCAAACAACAGTATGATACAAGAATGGACTAAGCCTTAAATTTTGCACCATAGCTATAATTCTTTCCACTCACACAATGTAGTCACATATACTTCTGGCTGCACATTAAAGGTCCTGTGCCAGCCTGGTTTCGGTGTATATATTTTGTGCGCCTACAGGTTTACCTTCAAGAGACGGCCTGCTATCTCTGTTCATACACTCTAGGTGAGTTCTTTATTAAAGAGACATAGCATGAAGCCTTGTGCTTCCTTGCGATGCTACGCTGCTATGACATAGCTTAAAGCCGAGGCATTATCCCTACCTAGGTACCTTATCGTAGTGTCAAATTACTGTAGCATAAGGTCACAAGCCTCTTTGCCAAACTACCCAGCATGAAGCCTTGTGCTTCCTTGCGGTATTAAGCCGTGTCACGACCCGATCCCAAATTATTGGGTCGAACCGGATCATGTCCAGCCTGCACCGTTGTGAGACGGCGGCAGTAAGCTGTTCTATATATATTTTTATATAAGAATTTAATAATCAGAATTTAAAAGGAAAATAAGGGCGGGTTCGGAATCGAAAAATTGGGGTCTGGTGTCCGGACTCGGGGTCGGACCCCGGACACGAAATTGGCGACAGGGCCACAATCAAAAACCCAATGATAATTTTAAAAATAATATTTTTTCTAATTCCGACTAATAATAATAATAATAATAATAATAATAATAATAATAATAATACTACGACTAAGATTACGCTACAAATCTAACAATTAAAGATTCTTAGAAAATTTCGGATTTCACAACCTTCCCTCCTTAGAAAATTTCGTCCTCAAAATTAAAGACAGGGTTAGGGGTTACCTCAAGTTTCAAACATGTATGGGTACTGCTCCCGCATCTTGTCTTCTCGCTCCCAGGTAGAATCGCCTGGGGAGTTGTGCCGCCACATAACTCTGACTATCGGCGTCACAGAGTTTTGGTTCTCTTCTCTCCTCTGCCTAATATCGCCACTGGCTTCTCTGGCACTGTGAGGCTGGGTCCAATTTTCAGCTCTGAATGGTCCAAGATGTGGCTCGGGTCCGGGATATAGCGTTTCAGCTGCGAAACGTGGAAGAGTTGTGGACGCCTTCGAGACTTGGGGTAGAGCCACCCGATAAGCCACTTCTCCAATCCTGTTAAGTACTTCAAAAGGACTAATATACCTGGGGCTTAGTTTTCCTGCTCTGCCGAAACGGATGGTTCCTCTGGTAGGGGAGATCTTCACGAACACACTGTCACCTTCTTCAAACTCCAACGGCCGTCGGCTGCTATCGGCCCAATGCTTCTGTCTGTCCTGGGCAATCCTGAGCTTATCTCTGATCATCTTTACCTTCTCTGCTGCATCGATCACCATCTCAGGTCCAAGCAATACCCATTCTCCTACGTCGTCCCAAGCAAGTGGAGTGCGGCAACGACGTCCATAAAGTGCCTCGAACGGAGTCATACCAATGCTAGCTTGGTAGCTGTTGTTGTAGGAGAACCCTACCAAGTGCAAATGGTCTTCCCAAGACCCTCCAAATTCTAAGACGCAAGATCTCAGCATGTCTTCTAGCGTCTGGATTGTTCTCTCTGATTGTCCGTCAGTCTGGGGATGGTAGGCGGTGCTAAACTTTAATTGCGTTCCCAAACTGTCGTGCAAGCTCTTCCAGAAGTGAGAAGTGAACCTGGTATCCCTGTCAGATAAGATACTTACCGGAACTCCATGAATCCGGTAGATATGACGCATGTACAGTGCCGCCAACTTCTCGGCGGATAGACCCACCTTGAAGGGAATAAAGTGGGCTGACTTCGTCAGTCGGTCCACGATAACCCAAATGGCATCCTTCCCTCCTTGGGATCGAGGCATTCCCGACACAAAGTCTATCGTCAAGTGTTCCCATTTCCACTCCGGAATGTCTAGCGGCTGCAACAGTCCTGCTGGTCTCTGTCTGCTAGCTTTCACTTGTTGACAAATTAAGCATCTAGCAACATACCTGGATACGTCCTTCTTCATTCCGTACCACCACACTATAGTACGCATATCCCGATACATTTTGTTGGCTCCTGGATGTATGAAATACTGCAACTGGTGCGCTTCTTGCATCAGTTTGTTCCTCAGTTCGCCAGTTGGTACGCAAAGCCTCGTACCATGCCTCAGTGTTCCGTCGCTGGCTATTGAGAATCCTTCAAGTGTTCCTGCCAACACTTGATCTCTGAGTTTGCAAAGCGTCTCGTCTTGGAATTGCGCCTCCTTGACTCTGTCCAATAGACTTGAACGCACTTGCAACTGCATCATTGATGAATCAGCTCCTGGTACAATGGCTTCTCTTTCCAGTTTTTTCATTTCTTCTTCGGGCAGTACAATCTCCAGTCCAAGCTTTTCCATGTCCTCCAGCAAATGACGCTCCTTGGTCAAAAACATTGCCATCGGGTATCGACTAAGTACATCTGCAACAACATTAGCCTTACCCGGATGATACTGCAGGTTGATATCAAAATCCTTTATCAGCTTCAGCCATCGTCTCTGTCGCATGTTCAGCTCCTTCTGAGTGAAAACATATTTAAGACTTTTGTGGTCTGTAAATATTTCCACTCTCTCTCCATAAAGGTAGTGCTTCCACAACTTTAATGCAAATATAACCGCTGCAAGCTCCAAATTATGTGTGGAATAGTTCTTCTCATGCATCCGTAATTGCCTAGATGCGTAAGCAATTACTTTCCCGTGTTGTTGAAGAACACAGCCCAATCCCTTGCCGGAAGCATCACTGTAAATTGAGAAACCGCCGGTACCTGAGGGTAGCGCAAGTATCGGCGCCGTTGTAAGCCTCTTCTTCAGTTCCTCAAATGCTGACTGGCAAGCTTCCGACCAAACAAATTCTTCGTTCTTCCTAGTCAGCTTCGTCATTGGTTCAGCAATCCTGGAGAAATCCTTTACAAACTTCCGGTAGTAGCCAACTAAACCTAAGAAACTTCTGATTTCTGCAACTGAACTTGGTGCAGTCCACTTCTCAATAGCAGCTATCTTCATTGGATCCACCGAAATTCCTTCTCCTGTGACAACATGGCCAAGAAAATCCACTTTGTCTAAGAAGAATTCACATTTAGATAGCTTACCATAGAGCTTCTCCTTCCTTAAAGTGCCCAGAACTTTCATCAGGTGCTCTTCATGCTCTTCTTCAGTCTTCGAGTAGATCAGTATGTCATCGATGAAGACAACAACAAACTGATCCAGGTATTCGTGGAAGACCTTGTTCATAAGGTTCATGAATACTGCAGGGGCATTCGTCAGTCCAAATGGCATGACCAAAAATTCATACAGTCCATATTTGGTGTTGAACGCCGTCTTTGGAATATCCTCCTTCCTGACCTTGATTTGATGATAGCCATACCTGAGATCTATCTTTGAAAATACCTTAGCTCCACTCAGTTGATCAAACAGGTCGTCGATCCGGGGCAGAGGGTACTTGTTCTTAATGGTGATGTTGTTCAATGCCCAGTAATCAATGCACATCCGCACGGTTCCATCCTTCTTAGGCACGAACAAAACTGGTGCTCCCCAGGGTGAAGCCCCGTCTCTGATAAATTCCTGGGCCTTCAGTTCGTCAATCTGGTCCTTCATCTCCTTTGCCTCCTTGGGGTTGACTCTGTAGCATCCTCGAGAAATAGGGGAAGAGCCGGGTACTAGGTCGATGGTGAATTCTACACCTCGATCTGGCAACAATCCTGGAAGACTATCTGGAAAGACTGTTGACACAAAGTCACAGTCAACCAAATATCGATAACATTGACTAAATAATACTTGTAATAATTCAATACGACGCACGACGACTACATCCAGCTCAAGTCAGACGACAGCTCAGTTCATGCAATGTAAGTTATTTTTGAGTCTGTATTTTATAAATTTATTAAGTCTAGACTGATATAAGCTGAGTTGTGCTGGGCTCTTGAGACTTAACCCATAACCTACCCAAAATCCATAAGCTCCATACATCCAAATAAGCCCATTGGACCCTAAGACCCATTCTGTGCTCTGGAGACAGAGTTCGGGCCGAACTCTGTCCCTTAAAAATTAGCACCCTAATTTTTAGGATTGGCTGGTTGCTAGTTGTCCAACGGCCAAATTTTTGAAAATTCCTACCAGAATTCTGGCAGAATTCTGCCTACTAGTATCCTATAAATAGGCCATGAATTCTCTCATTTTCATTCATCCAATCTTCTCTTCTCTTCTCTCTAAAGCTCAATATAAGCCATACCCTTCTTCATCTACTAGCCACAATCCTCCTAAGCCTCAAGTGCTCAGCATCTCTCAGCTAGGAGTTTTTGTGCAAGAGTTCAAGAAGTCGCTTGGAAAATTCCAAGCATCGCCACTGCGATCCTTTGTAAGAAGTTGACGTGCTCTTCTGAAGAAAAGGCACGGGGTGTAACTACTATTTCACAAATAGTGAATTTAATCCTGAGCTAGAGTTCTCATGCCTGGACTAGTCCTCCACAAGAAAACCAGGTTAAAATCGGCTGTGTTTGCGTATGCTTTCTTGCTTCTCATTTAATTCCGCATTTACTCTGATTATTTTTAGCTTGTGAAAGAGTTTCATTTTTTAATTGGTTATTATCGCTGTAAACTCTATTCACCCCCCTCTAGAGTTGCCATCTGTTCTTCAATTGGTATCAGAGCTCTGTTCTCTCAACAAGGACTTACATCCTAGAGCTGATCCATGGCAACCACACAATCCTTGATTTCCAATCACGGTGAAGGACAGTCCACTCATAGGCCTCCCCTATTTGATGGAACTAACTACACGTATTGGAAAACAAGGATGAGTTTTTATCTCAAGTCGCTAGACTTCGACCCGTGGACTATCGTCACTGATGGTTACAAAAAGCCCGCCATGATAGTTGTCAATGGTGATCTCGTTGAGAAAACCCATGACAAATATTCTGACGAGGAGAAGAAACAAGCAAGTCTAGACGCGAGAGCTATTAATGCTTTATTCTGTGCTATAGACAGGAATGAGTTCAATATGGTCTCAACATGTACCACCGCTCATGAAGTATGGAGACTTCTAGAAGTGACGCATGAAGGAACCACCCAAGTCAAGGAATCGAAGATAAGCCGTCTCACTCAAGAATACGAGGCTTTCAAGATGAAGCTAAATGAGACGATTACACAAATGATTACAAGATTCCTCGACATCATCAACCCCCTGTCTTCTCTCGGCAAACAATACTCAAATCACGAGAAGATCCGCAAGATACTTAGGGGCTACCAAAGATTTAGAACCCCAAGGTGACAGCCATCATAGAAGGAAATGATCTCACAACTATGTCCATGGAGACTTTGATGGAAAAGCTGATGACTCATGAGATTGACCTCAAAGACTTCGAAGAGCCTGCTCCTAAGGCTAAGGAGATCGCCCTCAAAGCTCACCGACGAAGGGCTGACCCCGAAGAGACGGATGACGATAACTCAGAAGATGATGATCAAGCTCTCATGGTCCGCAACTTCAATA
Source organism: Iris pallida (assembly GCA_029216955.1). Lineage (NCBI taxonomy): Eukaryota > Viridiplantae > Streptophyta > Magnoliopsida > Asparagales > Iridaceae > Iris > Iris pallida. Next base: position 84,835 of record JANAVB010028616.1, read on the forward strand.
AATTCCTTCGCTTCAATCGAAGAAAGAAGGAACCACAAGAAGATGGCGAAGAAGAGCCAACCTGCTACGGTTGCAAGAAGACTGGACACGTCCGAAAAGACTGTCCATTCTTGAAGAAGAGCAACCGTTATGAGAAACCATACAAGAAGGCCTCCTCAAAGAAATATGCCAACACAAGCATTTGGCATGAAAGCGAAGCCAGTGACTCCGAGGAAGAAAATGACTCTCCTCAAGATACTGCAAATGTGTGCCTAATGGCAACGTCCGACAAGGTATCAAACGAAACTCTTGATGACTTCTCTTTTGATGAACTTGGCGATGCTTTCACCGATTTACTCGATGATCACAAAAAGGTCATTGGTAAATACAAACATGCCAAGAAAAAGATCAAAAGTCATGAAGTCGAAATTCAAAGACTTTCCTTATTGCTTGATAACATTAGAGACACGTCACCCACGAAAGTCACAAGTGAGGTATCTAAGCTTAAACTAAGCCTTCATGATGCCGAAGCACGTATTGAACAACAAACACAAGAAATCACAACACTCAACACGATGTTTGCTGAAGAAAAGAGTAGACACAAGATTTCTATGACTAAGATATATGGTTTGAATGCTAAGGTTGCTGAACTGCAACTTCCAGGGGCGGTCGCGTGGGAACGGGATCGCAGCGCTGGGCGCGCGCGGGCTGGGCGGTCAGCCTGGGGGCTGACCGGAGCGGGATCGGGGCACGGGGGAGCTGGAGGCCGAGGGGTCTCCGGCGGGGCGCTGGCAGGGCACGGGGCGGCCGGCGGGAACTGCGTGCACGACTAGGGCACGGGAGGCAGGGCGCGGCCTGGTCGGAGGCGGGGCGCGGCCTGGTCGGAGGCGCTGGGGATCGGCTGGAGTTGGGCGCGGCCAGGTCGGGGGCGCTGGGGGTTGGCCGGGGGCGAGCGGTGGCGCCGGGTTGCTGGGAGGCTTGGGTGCTGGTGAGCTCTGGGGAGGAAGTTTGAGAGAGAGAGAGAAATGAGAATGGAAAGTGAGTGAGAAAGAGAGTTGGGAAAGGGAGTTGGTGGTGGTGAGATTACTTAAGGAGTGGGAGAGTGCTGGTTCGTGAGTGGTGGTGGTGGAGTGTTTTAATAAGGAATGAGGAGAAAAATGTGTGGAGGAGAGTGTTCTGATGTGGGACTTTTTAAGTAAAAGGAGGAGTAGTAGAGAAAGGGAAGGAAACTAAGTGGAGGAAAGAAAGTTGTGGAGGGGAATGAGGGGTACGGCCTGGTCGTGGGAACCAGGTCGTGGGAAGAAATAGTTATATATATATATATATATATATATATATATATATATATATATATATATATATATACACACATAGGAATATAATAATCAAAATTTAAAAGGAAAATAAGGGCGGGTTCGGAATCGAAAAATCGTGGTCTGGTGTCCGGACCCGGGGTCGGACCCCGGACACGGAATTGGGGACAGGGCCACAATAAAAAACCCAATGATAATTTTAAAATTAATATTTTTCCTAATTTCGACTAATAAATAATAATAATATATATATAATAATAATAATAAATAATAATACTATAATTAAGATTACGCTACAAATCTAACAATTAAAGATTCTTAGAAAATTCCGGGTTTCACAAGCCGCGACGACATGGCTTGTGTAGCCTAGACTTTATCCCTACCTGGGTATCTCTTCGTGGTGTCGTGCCACTGTAACATGAGGACATCGTCCCTTTGTAGTGCTGTCTACAAATCTTTAATTTTATCATACAGTATCAGGCTACCTGCCTATATGCGGTGCTACGCTGCTGTGACTTGGCTCGCAAAGCCGAGGCATTACCCCTATCTGGGAACCTCATGGTGGAGTCACCCCACTGTAGCATAGAGTTGTAACACTCCTTGTAGTGCTGTGATGCCGTGCTTCATGTAGAAGCACAACAGACATTCACTCTGCCTGAGAACTCATTAAGGCGTTTAAGCCATCCTCTCCACAGGATCTGTTCTCCGCTGAAAATATATAGTAGACAACAGTGGTTGTGGGTCCGTATCCCTTCAATGTCACAGAGGACATGTACCCGCTGTTTCTGATATTTTTCCAGTAAGTGGTTCTTCCTTGAACCAAAAGCTAGATGCCTAGTAGATTTCTCTTTGAACTAATAACATAAAACTTTATGGTATGACTACAATAACACAATATCAGAATGCCTTCAAGCCCATTTTACTTTTGCTATGTCTTCGACCAGCTGGCGCTTGAGGTCCTTTGTGAACGGATCCACCAGGTTCTCCTGACTCCGAACATCAATCACTGCAATGACACATCTCTTGATGAGATCGTGCACTGCTCTGTGCTTTAGCCGCACAGTTTTTTCTTCCTGTTGAAGAGGTCATTCGATGTCACCGCTGCAGTCGCCTGGTTGTCGCAGTATATCGGTATCGTCGATATCTGCGCCCCAATCAATGAAAGATCATACATGAACTTCCGAAGCCATTCTACTTCTCCTGCTGCGGAATCAAGTGCAAAGAACTCAGATTCCATGGAGGAACGAGAGAGCATAGTTTGTTTCTTCGACTTCTACGATATAGCAGATCCACCCATGGAGAAAAAGGATCCACATGTGGATCTCTCGCTCTCTACCTCTGAGCACCAGCTCGCATCATTGAAGCCTTCTACTACTGGCAGATCTCCGATGTAGTGCAGTGCATATGTTTGAATCTTCTTGGGATATCTCATTATCCGTTTTACCGCTTTCCAGTGCTCAATGCCTGGGTTACTCATGAATCGACTCAGCATTCCTACAACGAAAGCTATGTCAGGCCTAGTGGCAGTAGTAGCGTACATCAAACTCTTTCATACTCCAGCTGCCTGACGCTTTTTCTCGAATTCGGCTTCAGCTTCATGTCACACCTATAAGGCGTATCGATCACTAGAAGATCCTGATACCCAAAGCGTGTGATCATCTTCTCAAAATAATGAGACTGTGACAATGCCAGTCCAGTGTCCGTCCGGATGATCTTGATGCCCAAGATCACATCAGCTTCCCCCAAGTCCTTCATACTGAACTTGGTCGAGAAGAACTTCTTTGTCTCCATGACACAGCCTATATCCGTACGTAGGATCAGCAAGTCGTCTACGTATCCATCAGCGAACTTTGTGTAAACACACTTATCCGTTTTGCTGACCCTGTAGCCATTTGACCTTATGACCTTGTTAAACTTCTCATGCCACATTTTGGGAGCCTGCTTCAGACCGTACAAGGATTTTACTAACTTGCAGACTGTCTTCAAGGCCCATGACGACAAATCCTTCTGGCTGTTGCATGTAAATCTCTTCGGCCAGCTCACCATTCAGGAATGTTGTCTTTATATCAATATAATGTATCACCAACTTATGTATTACTGCGAGAGCAGTTAACATTTTGATGGTGGTCATTCGGGCTACTGGAGCATACGTGTCGAAGTAGTCGATCCCCTGCTTATGAGAGAACCCCTTGGCTACTAGTCTAGTCTTGAACTTGTCAATATTTCCATCTGCTTTCATCTTCTTCTTGAAGATCCATTTGCATTCGATGGATTTCGCTCCTTCAGGAATATCAACCAACACTTGAGTGTTATTGGAAGTAATTGAATCAACTTCATTGTCGATCGCCTCCTTTCAGAAAACAGTCTCTGGTTTTCATCGCATCATCATAGGTAAGCGGATCTGCTTCCACATGATAGGTGACAAAGTCATCTCCGAAGTTTTTTGGTCTCCTCATTCGCTTAGTTAACGGTTTAGCGAGTTCTGGTTGAACAGTTGTTTCGTCAACAACAACTTCTTCTTGGACTACTTTTTCATTGGAAACTTTAATTTCCTGCACACCCTCGTTATTTTTCGGAATGTTCGCAAGAATAATGTTCTTGTGCCTTGCAAATTTATCTACAAAGTATTCTGTATCGCGAGATTCAGTGATATAATTTGATTCAATATCAAGAAATCTCCGAGCATCACTCTTCTCGGCATATCCCAAGAAGATCGTCTTCGTAGTCCTTGTCCCGAGCTTCTGAATCTTCATATATGGGAGCTTTACATATGCCAGATATTCAAGTTAGGTCTGACTTTGAACCAGAGTTCATGATGAGTGATGTCAGAAGTTGCATACGACATTCTATTCAAAATAAAAGTGGCCGTCAATGCAGCTTCCTTCCAATAGCATTTTGGAAGACCCGCAGTTAACATCATCGAGTTTATCATTTTTGTTTACATTTTGTTCTTCCTTTCTGCTACTCCGTTAGATTGAGGAGAATACGGAGCAGTAGTCTCATTGATGATTTCATGTTCTTTGCAGAACGATACGAATTCATGAGACAGATACTCTCCGTCTCGATCACTTCTTAATCTCTTGAGTTGTTGTCCAGCTTGCCGTTTAGCTTTGGCCCTAAACTATTTGAACTTCTCGAACGCTTCGTCTTTAGTCTTCAGCAAGTAGACTAACGCATATTTTGAGAAGTCAACGATGAAAGTTATGAAATACTTTATCTCGACTTTTGTAGAGAATTGTTTGAAGTCACAGATATCGGAGTGTACCAACTCCAGAAAATCTGTGCTTCGATTAACCCGATGAAAGGGTTTCTTTGTGATCTTCGTCTGAGCACAAACTTCACATTTATCTACCTTACTCCCACATTTAGAGATAACTCCTAGACTAGACATTGTATTTATTCTTTTACAATAAACATGTCATAGTCTATTATGCCACAACTCGAGAGTATAATCAGAATGAGCGATTGCATTAATTTCCTTAGACTGATTTATAAGCTGAAGTTTAAACATTCTTTCGGTATAAAAGCTTCAACACCACCGTCCCGATCCCTTGTACTTCAGCTTGTCCCTGGTTCGCCACCATAACATTTTTAGAGATTAGTTTGTACGTGGTAAACCATTCCTTGCTAGAGCAGACATGGCAGGTGGCACCAGTGTCTACCTACCAGTTAGAGTCAGCCCCCACCGCGGTGACCTGAGCAATCATAGCAATTACGTCAGTAACCATGGAAACCTTACTAGGCTCACATTGTTCTGACTGCTTGGGTTTGGATCTGCATTCACTCTTGTAATGACCCTTCTTCTCACAGTTAAAGCAAATCAAATTGGACTTTGGCTTCTGGTGCTTGAAAGAAGACCCCTTCACTTTCAGATTAATGAGGTCCTTCTTCTTGTGGTGGGAAGCCACCTGCTTTCCCTTAAATTTTTTCGACTGGACCAAGTTGGCCTTAGCCACCTGCTTGGACAGAGTGTCCACCTTCAATTGAGCCCTCATCTAGTCCTCAACATAAATTTCTTGAAGGAGATCTTCTAGACCGATCTCCAGTTTCTTCCTATGCATATTTGCATAGAATTTGCTCCATCCAGCGGGAAGCTTGGAGATGATCCCTCTAACAAAGAATTTACCATTGAGGGGCATCTCCTCATCTTCCAATTTATGACGCAACTTCAGAAATTCCTTCACCTATCGTCTTCTCGTCTTCAAAGAGTCATTCGTGATATTTGTCAACGTTAAATATCTTGCTCATGTTCTTGTCATCTTCATAGAGTTTCTCCAAAGACTCTCATATTTCTCTAGTATTGGTCTTCTTAGAATAAGATTCTGCCAGAGAGTCCTCCATGGCATTGAGGATCAAAAGCCTACAAAGGCTATTTTCCTTCTTCCATTTGTACAACTTGGCATTAGCAGCAGCAACCGCGGTTGCAGTCCAATTTTCTGGAACCTTCAGTTCTTCCTCAGTTAATACGTGGTCAACGTCTACGAGTTGAAGATTGAGGCTAACCTTTCTCTTCCAAATTTGGTAGTGCTCTACATCGAATTTCTCTAACTTATTAAAGTTGGAATCGATGAGTGCAGCACGAGAGTTTTCCATCTTATAAATCTAGCTTTGATATTGTTATTATCGGAGCGTGATTTTAAGAGGAAGGTGCACAACTGAGATCCCAGAGGATTCAGAGAGACAAAATTAAATGTAACACTTCGAAGAAGGCAAAAATAACTTTCGTAACAGCAACGACGAAAGCCCACAGAAAGATTTCTGATTATATCAGAGAAGATCACGTTCAGAACGAGTTACAAGTGAAAAAAGATGAACGAAAGAAGAGAAAATGCCTGCTGGGGTGACGAATCACCGGAGCACAAAGATAGATTCGCCCCACACGATGATCAGCTCCCAGGAACCAGCAAGTTCAAAGACGAACTGCGGAACACTCTGTCAAAATTCTCTTCTGACTCCTCGGATCGGACAGAACTCTCTCTGAATTTCTCTCTTCTCTGCTCTCTGAATTCGTAAGAAACTTGTACAAATGAGAGAGAAGAGAGAAACTTATATAGGCACGCACAGTAACCGCCCAGTATACGAAACGTTCGGGACCTGTTGCGTGAAAGGAGGAACCTTTTTCGATCATTTTATAACTGTTCAGATCGTGGTCAGACACGATAGCACGCGTGCCCTACAACAATTAGCGCCAATTGGGCCAACAACACCAACTGCGCCCGCACGCACTCGCGCACCCGCGCACAATGTGCATAGTATGCACTACACGCACTGTGCGCCAACTGTGCCTGTAAACTGTCGTGTCAACCGCTGCGCCATCTGGCCGCATCATCTGCCCGCGCTAACTGCCCTAAAGCGCACTATGCGTCTAGCGACGATGCTGACGTGCTAAGTGCAAAATGCGCCAACAAAACGTCACATTATGCCTCATGAGCCCATGAGCCCGAGTCCGAGTCCGATTCCGAGTCCGAGTTCGAGTCGCTAAGCCCTACGGGGCTTAGCTCCTAAGGAATAAATTCCAAGAGTATGACAAAAAGCATTAATGCTTTAATATGAAACCTTATCCTTACCTCCTAGTAAAATCACCCACATGGTTCCCTCCTTAGGATCACCACCCTATGTGCATACCTCAGCACTACACCATGTATATATTGAGATACACTTCATGGTGCATTTTCGACGTGGGACTAAAAATTAGGCATGTAATGAGAACAAGCTCTCTCTACATGTCAAGGAAAAGCTCCAACATTATCTTTTATTTTGGTAATAATTATGTTTATTATCTTTCAGCCATTCAACCAATCAATAATGTCTCAAAGAGTTGGTTTTGCTAAAAATCTATTAGTTTTTTTTTAGGTGTCCTATTCTCTGGCTTGGCAAATGTCAAGGGGGATTCGATGTTGCGCCTTCCATGCTGGGCCCTCCATTGCTACCACTAGTTCACAATCCACGGATAAAATGAAAAAAATTACAACCAATGATTGAACTTAGGACCTTTAGTAGTTTCTTGAAAACTTGTTTCAGATATAAAACTTTGCTTAGGAGCAAAAATTTGCTTAGGAGCAAAATAATAAACTTATTTCGGATATAAAACTTTGCTTAGAAGCGAAGATGACTCAACTTTCTCTTATCCAAGGTGTTTTGTATGTTTTGGTTGTACAGTGGGGATGTAATGTATGGAACGACTCTCTCATCATTGTTCACTTTCGAAGTCAAGTTGTAAGCTTGCGCGACACCTTTCCTAATCGAGTCTGTAATATAATGTTCATTATCAATAAAGCAAAAGTTATTTCTATATAAATGTTCAATATTCTTTGCGTTACTATTTCGTTGTTGTGTTTCAGATAACTTTATAATTTTGTCTTGTGCGAGCTCAATTTAAGATCGTATGGCATCACGTCCGGAGGACGACTATCGATTCTACGAAATCGGGACGTGACAACAGAGCTGAATGGGATGACGGATGGCCTCGAGGTTGTGACTATGAGATTCCAATGACATGGTTGTGGTGATTAGTAGTAGAGACGTGGACTCGAGGTAGCTTTGTATTAGTGAGGGCGATGGAGGTATATGAATAGAGGATGATCAACTAGAAGGAAGGAGGGATAGGGTTGTCGGAGTTGTCGATGGAAAGCGAATAACTGAAGTTGGAGTGGTCAGTCACCGCATGGTCAGTCACCGCCTACACTAGCAGGGCCGTTGTCCTATAACTATAATGTGGGCCTCTCATATGCCACGAGAAGATCTTTACGGCACGTACTTCATCCTGTACTTTTCTAATCGTTCTGTTCTCCAGCTCCTGACTCAAACACTGTAGTAGGGATAATAACAACACCATCCAATCCACTCTGGACGGAAATCGTTCTACTTTCCTGCTCCTCGCTATCATGCATCTGATCTGGTTTCAATTCCCTCACTGCCCGCTTCTCCTCCCATCTTCCGCTCGCTAGGATAAAAGGGATTTCGCTCGCTCGCTTTAATTACATTACCTCACTTCGCTCGCCTCTGGGCGCTTCTTCTGCTAGCCCTTCCCTCCGTTCCACTGCATTTGTTTACTGCTCCCCCAACCATCCAGGCTCTCGAGAAAGGGAATTCGGGGTGGTCGACATTGATATGCTAAACAGCCATCCGGGTAGCGCTAAACACGGCCAAGCTAAGCTGGATCAATGCTAAGGGATGCTGGCACTAGTCTCACTGCTGGTGATTGGTCTTTAACGGATACAACTATTGGTGGTTGTTTCGCCTCAACCGAATCAACAGGATCTACTGTTGAGGGTGGCTTTGTGGGAATAAAGGCTGGTGCTAGTCTAAAAGACGAATCAGAACAGAATCCCCTTAGTCAGAGGATTAGGACAGCTTGAAAAGGCTAGAGATGGACAAATGCCAAATGTCTTAGAGAAGGAGCTGCATCGAATGCCATGGTTGTTGTTCAAGAAGAAATGTCGGAATAACCGCAGTAAGGAAAGGAAGTGACGGCACTCATCTCATATTCATGCCCACAAGCAAGAGGTATAATAGTAGACGAGGATGGCATCGAATTCTGTTGGAGGAAGGGAAAATGCCCTGTTAGCAGGAGGAGAAAGAAAGACTGTTTGTGAGGTTTTCGCACCTTAATCAATAGATACCCTCGGCAAAAGAAAGCCCTCCGAGATGCAAGAAGGGGAAGGGAGTCAAAGACGGATTGCCCTAAGATTTGAAGAGTTTCCAACCCGTGATTGAAAAGCCATTGCTTCAGGTTCGGGGCTTTGCTAGGGATTTCAAGCTCGGCACCTTGACTTCAAAATGTAAGTTCAGAAATGCAACACCAATATATCGTAACGCAAATCTCTTTCTAACGACGAATCCATGCTCAATAGGGGCTTCTTTAACGGATAGGCTTGACAGGTGCAGGGTTTCATCCCCGAATCATCCATGAGATTTTTTCAATAGAAAGAGCACATCCGAGTTCTTCCCCGGTGGGAGTCACGAGGCTACCTTTCTCAGTTGTTGACTGCTCCCACCTCGAATCAACTAACTAGAAAGTGAAATGGAGCAGACGAAGTCCTGTCAAGAAGAAGGAGTCGATCGGCGTTCTCCTCCTTTTACATGTCGAATCTCTCTCGTAGTCAAGTCAGGCAGCTAGCAAAGTGAAAGAAGAGAAGGCCCGGAATTCAAGGTGAAGTGTGATTCCTGGCGGGTCACGAACTCATTCCTACGCGTAAGAACAGTTTCAAGTGTGATTCTACTTTCAAGTGTGAAAAGAAGAAAGTAGTGTCATTCATTCTCGTACTTGATCTCTTGCCTCGAAGAAATCCTATGAAAGAGCAGGATTTCTTCGAGCCTTCAGATCAACTCGTTGGGGAACGAAAGTTCTGGTTCTATTCGAGCTATATCTCCCTCTACCGCTGGCTTTGCCTCGAAGCCGGTGGAAGGTTCAAAGCAAGAAACTCAGCTTTCTTAACCTTCTCCATCTGCTGGTCTAAAGCACCCCGAGAGGCCACTAAGGACCTGTAATCAAGTCTTTCTGTTGCCACCAATCTATCTATCTATTCCATTTAGCTAACCGGCTCATAAGCAGAAAACCTAAAAAAAGAAGAACCAATTCTTTCACATCCAAGCCAATAGCAGCTCGCCGAACCCTTCTTATGCTTCTCTTCTTTCGTTTCGCTGCTATGCTAAGCAACCTCTAAATGAATTTCTTCTTTCTTTTATCCGGTTGGAGGAACTGCGACTCATCCATGGCTCGAGTTCCAGTTGGTTGTGCACTAATCGACTAACTAGACCTTGACAGGCCAAGTGGACACTCTCGGGCTATCCACTTTTTGATCTAGGTAGTCATCCACTTCACCATCAAGAATCCCCTGTGAAAAGGAAGCGGTGAAGCTCACCGGAGTCAGGGTGTCCTCGAGATGCTTATCCCCTTTTGCTTATCAGGCTCTCCTATCTATCTCGAAACGAGTTATTTACAGACCGTTGCTACTGATAGCCCTGTGACGAGTGGTGCAGACACCGAAGGCTCTGGAAGAGTTTCGTGACGAGAGATCATGGACTAGTTTGAGGCGGGCAGGTGTCGGACTTGATTGGTCTGGTGATTCACTGATTGAAGTGACTCTTGAGGGTTCCGATTCAACATCTTCCTCTTCCGAATGCCCTTCTTATGCTTGGTTGACTATTTTCTTTAAGGCTTGACCTTTCCCGCGGGTATAGTGACTAATACAATAACCTACTATATGCTTAATACATCGTTCTCGGTCATCCCTCTCGCACACTGGGAGCAGCCCCTCCTAAATGCAAGCTGCTCCTCTTCTTCCTTTACCGACTGCCTCCGTGGCAGGTAAGCTGCAAACCTTCATCCGGTCATTGCTAAGTCCTATGGGAGCCTCACCAGGGCGTAAGATTACGCGTGCTTGTCTAGTTGCGAGCTTTGCAGGTTCCTTCTCGCTGAGGTCACCATCGGATTCAAAGATTTCACCATCCCTATCGCAAGTACCTTTCGATGGATGTACTATTCTGCCCGTTCCGTAGTTCTTTATACAGCTGGACGTAGGAGAGAACGAAGTCCTGGCCTTCCGATAGTGAAGTTAATACCATCTTCTGGATGTCTTCCGTGACAAATCGAAAGGAGTTCGCGCCAAGCGGAAGGGGGTTAGGGTGCAGTGCCAATTCTTAAGAGTGGTGTTTGGCGACCGACCCGGTAGGGAGGTTGGTTTTCGAGGGCTTCGTCGCCTTCCCTTGTTTCAAGCGCAGTTGTGCATGCATCAAGCCAAGCTTCTCGGTAAGCATTCCTTTAGCAAGTGCTAGGTAAGGTAGGGAGTGCAGAATCAACTAGGGCTAACCTCTCTTTAGCCTATCTGTCCTCATGCTAGCCAATCTCTGGCAATTGGTCTATAAAAAAGGGTCATATTCAAGATGTGAACAAATCAGATGTTTTAGAATCGGATGTGCACATTCATGCAAGATCCGGTGCTCTCTTTGAAATATCCGCTCTTAGGATAGAAGAATAAGTTCTTTCGGAAGAGAAGAAGTAGCAGAATCCGTCAGCTTGCCACAGAACTCATCCAGAAGGAGTATGCAGCCAGACTGACTACGGAGATAGAAAGAAGAGGATGGGAAGATGAATCAATATTAAAGAAAGAATAGGTTGCTAGAGAATCGGATCTTAGATAGTGCACGAATGAATGCATAGTGAAAGTCAGTCTTGGTCTTGGGGTAATATCATCTTTCCTACCCCTAGGTCCTAGGTTGCAAGTCAGCTGCTCACTCTCTCTTTCTTCGAATTCGATGTCTTAAGCAGCATGTAGCAAAGATCGATTTGAGATTCAATGTGGGACCTGAAAACAGAAGCTAGAGTTGAACGATCTACTTTTCTATCCTGTGGTCCTATCCTATATAAGGAAATAAGGTCTCTTCCTTATAGAAAGTAGCCTGGTCTGTCTCTCAATCAGTCTGTCCAGTCAAGTCCTTGCTCCTTGCTCTTCTCATATCTGCTCTTATCTTTGAAAGAATAGGCTGTCTGTGAAGGCGGTCTTGTCTCTTTGACACGAATCTTTGACTCTGTTTACAAATCGGCTGTTATCGAATAGGTTCTTCTCTTTGTAAGTTCATCTTACTGTCTAGCTGCTTCAATCAAGGAATAATTCCTTTTCCTGAGAGAGAATCCAGTAGCTGTCCAACGGTTGCAAGCAAGCAAGCCAGTCGGAAGCAAAGGAGCCAAGCAAGGCAAACCGGTCTTCTTTCTCTTCCTCCTCACTGTCGTTCGCCTCACTTCGCTGTATTCGCCTTTGTCAAACATGAAACTTCCGATCTACTTCTGTCGGGTTGGTTGCTCGCTTCCAAAGCCCTAAGCAAGAGGTCCCATACTGTCCTGAACTAGAACAGCTAACTCGGACTTAGGGGACACTTCCTTGAGGAAAGCCGTACTCCCATCAGCTTTCAAGTAGATAAAGAAGTTCAGGCTAGTGACATCAGCTATCGGCTATTGGCCTTTGTGAAAGCTTATCCTCAATATGGGAAATCCCTTTCCAAGCCTTCCTCTTCGTCAATGATTATGGGTCGCTCCTATCCTGTAGTTCGATACACTACTCTAAGGCCAGTTGCCTATACAGCATCTTGAGTTTATAGTACAGTCAGCTTTGGTTATCGCTACACCCTCTCTAGACAAACGATTTGATTCAAGCCACTCCACTACTGGTACAGTAGCGCCCTGCCTTATTAATAATCGCATAGGCACCTGGGAACCCTACTCAGTAAAGAAGGGGACTCCCTAAACGAGACTGCTAGTTGGTATGGATTGCTAGCTTCGCTGATCCACTGAATCGCTTCTTTGATCACCCTGAAACTGGTCATCACGAAAGCTGGGCTGACTGCAAAATGACCCCCAACTCAGAAGCTTTCTCTTAGACTGGATCCAAATACCAATTGGGAACTACGGAGAATGAGGAAAAAGATCTGGCCGAACCAAGTGAAGAAAAAGGACGCTTTCATAGTCTCGCACCATGGTTTCCGAGCATCTCTTAATTCACATTGCTCAACCTTCCGGGCTTTGAAAGACTATGTTTCGCTTCCTGGGACGAAGTCAAGCTCCCTCCCTACGGTTTTGGGTTCGATCTCGCAAGTAATCCATAAGCACCAGTAGAAGCAGAAGCATATCCAGAAGCCGATACCAACAGCAGTAGAGAAAGACCCCCCGCTAATAGAAAAAGAGGCATATCCGCCGATGATAACGAGAGCAGTACCGATAGCACCAATAGCATCCCTTCCAGTTCCCTTGACTAGTCAGGGGAGCCATCACCATGGCCGATGATCCAACCCCCATACCGAGATGTCCTTATGATGATGGGTGTTATACATAGCCGATGTTGGCTAGAAGCAGTCTCAGTTGAAGCTATGGAGCACCCATTCAAGCATTCTCATTCAACGGTCTATCAATGCTGCCTTATTTTGTTCCATTTCCTGTTAAAGATACTCCAGATGTAGAGACAGATCAAGAGCCATCGAGACCGAGTAGCTATAGCAGCTTAGAGATCGGAACCCCGTTCCGGGTACACCCATTTAAGTAGCAACTGCCCCTAAGCCGGTGGGTCTCGTTCAAAAGCCACTTTAGTGGATGTGTCCCAATCCATGTGCTCGGTGATGATGTTGTCATCGCTCGTGAAGGAAAAGTCACTCGCCCGCTCGACGGGAAGGGAAAGCGCAATAGCAACCCATAAGCTTTACTAAACTAATAAGGGCATTCTATTGATATTGATAACGATAGAAAGAGCGATCCACGGAAGCCATTAAAACCAACAAGCTTGATAGGATAAGAGCACTCTAAGACGAACAGGACCTGGTCAGACATCGACCTACTAGATAAAAAAGGTTGAGGAGGGGGATGTCCGTAATGAACTACAACTACTTATTCCCTAATTACTTACTTAAAGAAGTAAGGCGCCAGCAAGGAAAATAATTGACCAAAAAGAACTCATTCTAGAAGACAATAAAAAGAAAAATGGGTACTTGTACGTCCCAGCAGCATGGCAATGCGGAGGTGCCCTAGAAACTAAGACACCCGGGGAAAGAAAATAGTCGATTTCCCACGTTCCTTTTTTCTCGGGCATATCGAGAGGTTGGTGTAGTACAAGAATGAGAAAGCCACAACAGCAGGGAACAGTCAGACACTGCGCGTAAGAAAATGTTTTCTTTTGACTCAAATATAGTCTTAGAATCTTGTTCTGGTTGAGGCGAGCGAAGTGAGCTAATACTGAATAATCGAAGTGAGGCTAACGCAGTGAGAAGGGAGCTAGTGAGGACCCAAAACCGTAGGGAGGAAGCCTTCGAAGCAATCTCTGGAGTTTGCCCTTATCCGAACGGGTCTTGCAAGAAAGACGAATTTCATATTGAGCTCCAAATATACGCTATTGGGATGGAATGGCTCAACCGACGTCCTCCCCCCCTAAGAACCGCACGTGCGAGTTCCCCCGCATACGGCTCAAGTGGCGAAGGCCCTTTCCTTCGCGCTTGGTAAGCGCTTCGCTGTAGCCAAGCTTACTGCTAGCCTATCGGCTAGAGCCAAGCTTCGACCGCGACTGCTCGTCGCTTCTGGCTGCCTTATTCCGTCACCCGAGATCCAAGTCAGCACCGGCTCCATTACCTCCCTATCGGTCACCGCCCCGTGGGTTTGTTCGCCTCCGGGCGCCTCGCGGCCGGGCCGGCTTTCCAGCAACTGTCGCCTATCTCACCCGGTACTTTGAAGGGTGAGCCTTCGCTTTTTGGATCGTCTTCTGCCCAATGCGGTAGCCTCCCGTTTTTTTTGTTCCCATCCCATTGGGTTTACCTTGTTCACAGGTTGACCCCATGGCAGCAAGAAAAGGCGATCTTGTGCTATACTCCGGTGATCTCTTGCCTACCGAGGCACGCTAACTCCCATCGTGTCCCAGATCACATTCCGTGAATCGAAAGGGGAAGCCCACTCATCCATCCTCTCGTAGATGCGGTGCGGTTTTACGAAGCGTCTAAGCGCAGTTCACTCGCGTTGATCAATTAATGTTGAGTTTTGCCGCCACTCCTTAAGTTTACATGTTGTATCATACACTTCTTGCATAGTTTCCCACGCTTCATACCTCCCCTCCTCTTCTTAAGGTAAAGGGCTAGGCATGGTGGGGTAGGAGCATCCAGTCGACAAGATTTTTGGCCTGACCATTCTTATGTCCTCCGAGTCGCACGGCGTTTTAACCGAAAGAACTTTTTGCGCAATTCATGCGTTTCCGTTTTTATGACCAGAAATTGTTTCTTGATTTCCATTTCAAATTGTTCTCTGGACTTTTTATCAATATGAGGTGATCGTAACATAGTATATAAGACTCGTGATTCAGGCAATCCAATCTTCCGTGTGTCACGCGTAAGCCCCCCCAAATGGTAGTTTTCCAAAAAAGGGTTATCAAAAGATCGAATCACTATGTGTATCTTGCAGGTCGTGACCTTTGGTGGTATTTCTTTTCTCCTTTTCCTGTTCTATTGATCAGAAGGCAGTGCCACGCCGGTTTAGAATTCCTCCCGGCACGGTCGCCTCCCTTTTTCGTAACAAAAAAAAAGAAGAAGTAGGCGAGCGGAGTGAGGTCGAAGAAGAAGCCTGAGCACTGGACGAAGTGTTTTCCGTTGTATGACGAAGAAGAAGAAGAAAGGATGGGCTGGATCGACAACGGTACCGCAAGCAAATGCAATGCTCCTCTGCTAACCTGATGAAAGAGCCATCGGTGACGACAACTCTGAGAGAAGACCCCCAAGAATGCACATTTTCTCTTATTAAATGAAGCCGAAGATCAACTGGGCGGATCTCTATGTTATGTTCCAAGACCGCCGGAGCCGCCGTTGGACCAATCATTCACCAGGGCCGCATCCCTGCGGATGCCAGGTTCTTTTTAGCGAGGAGATGGAAATCGATCTGGAGGACAAGTGGTGGTTACAGCTTGAAGAGGACCACTCACTCAGTCCTTCCGAAAAAAGAGAAGAAGCCACCCGGGAAGAGTTGCACGAAGAGGCGCTGGAATCCCTCTGCCATTAAGGAAGGCGAGCGGAGTGAGCTGAATAATCGAAGTGAGGCGAGGTATATCGAAGGGAGGTGATAGAAGTGAGATGAACGCCATTAAAGAAGACCGTCCCAAGGTGCTTGCGTCTCTGTTCATCTTCGTTCAGGGCAGGACGCATTTGACCCCAATGTGACAGTGGCTCTAGCTAAGGCTGCCAGCGTATTGTATCTAACCACACTGTGGCAAATCGATACAAGTAGCTAAAGATCTCGCATCGACATCTCTGGCCGAACGGTTAGGCAACAAACACTACGGCGCCTGGGTCAAAATCCCGTTTACCAAACAAGACGTCGAGAGGTTCCATTCCCCTCCAGCAGCCAAAGTGATAGGGGCTGTTGCATCCGTGTGGAAGAGGGTATCGGCAACACCTTTTTCATCTTTGAAAGGATGAATACTTGTGTTGGGTCCTGCAGACCAGGATGGCCTCTCAGATCAAAACCTAAATGTGCCAGGGGTTGATCATAGAAGCCAAGGCAATAACGATGAAGGAATGATCGCGCTTATGTAGCTAATAACTCTGCCACCTTCATAGTTGATTCATTAGGGCTTAACAGCGCCTTATACCCGGAAGTCTCTATCGTTTTCTTTGTCTATTAAGCCGTTGGGACTTCCTAAATCAAACTGCAATCGCAGTTTATCAACAACTCACGACGACAACCGAGATCTTCGACTTTGCTCCCACAGGTAATCCACCCGGGGTAACGAAAGGGAGACAAAGTCCTAACTAAATCAATACACAATAACCTCAACCGTCTACCCATTCCATCCATCATATCAGTCGAGTCGATCCGATTCGTTCTTATCTATAGATAACGCAAGAGAGAACTTATGACCTCGCGGATGGAGAGGGATTCGAACCCCCGGTATTCCTATCAATACTTCGGTTTTCAAGACCGACTCTTTCAACCGCTCAGACATCCATCCCTTCGCGCTTCGCCCGCCCTATCCATCTGCGCGCTGGCAGGTAGGGGCAACTCTATGTGATTCGCTACGCTTGCTCTTCCCCACCCCGTAAGCTGACTCTATTGCCTGCCGGTTAGCGACACTTTTCCGGTAGTACGAATCGCTATGCTTCGCTTGTTTCTATATGATAATATGCACCGTCGGTTGCTGCGCTCCCTGCGGGTAATAGCAAGAGAGTGAAGAACGAAAGATCCTCCAGAGTGATTGAGTTCGACTCAAGCGAGTGAGTGAAAGGCGTGGCAAGAGAGCGAGTTCGACTCGCGAACGATCGATCCGCAAGTGAAGGACCGACCCTATCCTCATGTGTGGAGGAAGGATCGGTCCTGTGGACACTGACGCATACCACTCAACATAGTCCTCGCGGTCGGTCAAATGCATCTCGATTCTCCTCCAGCATTGAAGTGCCTAATCTGATCTCTGAAAGTGTAAAGTAAGCTATATCTAGCAGCTCCACCTGTCCGCGATGCATGGAAGGATTGGGGTGGCGGATCAGGAACCGGCTGATCAAACCTAAACTGCCGTAACACTCTCTCACCCAGGTACCACTCGACGTGGTCCAGTATATCAGCTCCACTCGGGCAAGGAGAACAAAGTGAGGCGACCGTTTAGGGAGCTAATAGAAGGAAGGAGTCGGGTAGAGCGGGGAGGAAAGGACGTCAAGTCAATTGAATAGTGGATTCCATCAGCAGGGTGGCCGGGACAAAGAAGTCCGAAAACATGGTATTTGGCCGATCAGCCAAGCCAGCCCTACTCGTCTTTGTCTACCCTGGAAAAAGGTTAGCTCATACCCTTTCGTAAGCCGAATAGTAGTTCTTGGACCGGAAGCCATAGTAGAAGTGCAGCCCCCGTTGAGACAATAAGTTAGACATTGGTTCATAGGTGGTACCCCTCACTCAAAGTGAGTGGAAGGGTTCTTCGACCTCGAGCCATCACGCCCTTTTGGACCTGAAGAAGGGAATTCAACCGGCGAGTAGGGCTTGTGCCCATTAGTCTATGTCCTGCCCTGGTTAGAAAAGAACTATATCTCGGATAAAGGCGAGCGTTAGTGAGGGCTTACAGCGCCTTGATTAAGGTTCCTCTCCCAAGACTTTTGTGGAGGCGATGGAATCCCAGGGCATAGGCTCGCTACCCAAGCACCAATAAAAGTCGTCTGGTGGGCAGGACGGAAGAGGTCCACTCAACAAACCAAAAAGGATCCAATCCTATCCCGTCGAGAAAGGCCAATCTCTCATCTTTTCTTTGCTTGCGGATGATCAGCTGTGAATCCCCGTAGACGATTAGAGGGTCGATGCGCATATCGAACGCAAGCTCTAGGCCGATGATAAGGGACTCGTATTCTGCTGTGTTGTTCGATGTCACCGATGTGAGGAAAAGTGAATAGGGCAGGAGGATCTGGGGTGACAAACACGATTCCTGCTCCAGCACCGGATCCTCGGGAAGTACCATCGAAATTTATCAAGGCTTTAGAATTTCGACTGCCATGACCTCCTCATCTGGGAAGTAGTGTGAGAGAGGAGAGTTATCGGGGACGGGGGGTGTGCCTTGAGATAATGCCTGAGCTTCTGAACGGCAAAGATCAGGGGTTTGTTTTCTCGATCGGAGTGTTATTCTGCCCCTGTACGACTTAAGAAAATAGTAGAGAGCATTTTCCTTTCCCTCTTCTTTTGGGCCAAGAGAGCTCCCAAGGATCCCTCCAATACGGCGATGTAGAGGATAGCCTTTGATTTAGTTGAAATAAAAACAGGCGGGTTGAGGAGATAGGCCTTTAGGCTGTCGAAGGCATTCTAACAAGCCTGGTCCCATTCGAAGGGGACGCCAGTTTCCATAGATAGTAAGACCAAGGTAGCGTACTGGTCCCTTAGCTTCTTTCATACTCAATGACCTGGAAATGAATCCATTGGATGAACCTGACTCCCGAAAATGGTATGGATGAATTGATCATTATGTAGTCACTGGTGCTCGTTCAGCTGGGTTCTTATGCTTGTCATCTATCTAATGAGGACTCATCTTTGACTTAAATAGGAAGAATTGGCTTTCATCGGGGTGCCTTTTACGGGTAAGACCCCCTTCTTTTGCTCAGCAGCAGCCGTGCGTGTGTGGACTTCCCCAATCTCACGGGTCATTGTCTTTCTTTCCATCCGTCTTGTCTTGCCCATCTCTGTCTTCAAACATAGGTTTGGTTACCAAATATCTTGGTCCGAATGGCTTCACCAAAAGCTTACAGCGTATGATCATTATAGGATTCCCCTGGATCGACAACTAGAAACGGTTCACGCCCATCTACTGCTGAAGTAGTCCAAAAAAGATTGCTCAATGCTGTCACGACTGGTACCCCCTTGGCCTTCTTTATAATAGATATCATCTTCTTTGATCTCCTAATTATAGTGGTACAGTAGAAGAATCTTGTATTGGCATCTCCAGCCTGAAGCCATGTAATGCGAGATTGATCTTTCCAGATCAGTTCTTGGAAGTGCAATCACAAAGAGTATGTATAAGTATAACACATAGAATGGGAAGCTTGCTCACAAATACTAAATATATGCCAATCGCGGTTCCATCGTCCCTTCGATCGGAAGAAGGACTCATCCCGATTGACACACGCCGGATGATACACCTTCGGCCATCCCCTACGATCGCAGACGACGAGATTCCCCCCATCGAAGCCCTCACTACAACATCGGTAGCGTCGCTTTTCAATCCGAGGAAGAAAGACCTAGGGGTCATCAATAAAAAGAGGGAAGAAGAATGTTATACAGTCACGACTATACTACTACTATATCCAACTAAAGCCTAGCCAGCCTCTCCGTTTCGCTCTCTCGCTTTGGTTCCATCTCAAAGAAAGTCTGTACGGACCTATGTTTGATTGCCAGACAGATAAATCTAGTTCGCGGATAGGGATAATAATATGGTTCATGCGTCCTATGCTATGTATGGTCCACCCGATTGTCTGCCTCAAAAAAAGAAATAGAATAGATTGATCCCATCACCTTTTTTGCATACAAATCGACCCCCTCATCTTTTTATCCCGATTCAAGCTCCTTCTCCACCGCTGGGGACCGAGCCACAAGGAGTACAGTGCCATAGCCGACCGAGGATATTCGGGGACCGCTTGCTACTATTGATTCCGAGGTGGATTCGGGGATAGACCCAGCAATATTGCATAGCCAGTGGGAGGGAGCCCCACATAGATATCTAGATGGGATAGCCTATTTAGTTGGGTTTGGAATAGGCCGCCCTCCTTGCTCCAGCAACTAGGTTGGCCCCGTTATTAGCGGGGCGGGCGGTTCAAGGCGTTGCATTGGAACTGCTATGTAGGCTTTTGTTTACCGAGGTGCTGCCCTAAATTCCAGACATAAGGAAGGAATGGGGTCCGTTCCTTTCTTTGTTAACTAGTAGCTAGTCTGACTCTTGCAGCTAAGACCCTACCCTTGCGGCTAGACGGGAAAGCTAGAACAGGAAAGCACAAGAAAGAACAAGAAGGGACAAGAGTCGGAGGAGGTTAGGACACCCGCGAATAACTCCAACAAGGGAGAGAAAGAAGGAAGTTCAAACTGGTGAGACCCCACGGGGCGGTATGAACTCGACTAAGCAGGGAGAGGAAGGCGATCAAAGTCTACTAAGAATGATAGGGAAGTAGTCAGATTGAAAGTTCGACGATTAGCCGCCATTCATTTGAATAGGATAGCCTGGCTTCCTTCCTCCAGCAGATCTGTGGACATTAAAAGAAGAAAGACTTTCAGGCATATTCCTTCATCGCCACATTCAAGCTTAGGAAAGAAAGGCTCCCGTTCGTGCCCTGTAAGAAGGCGACCGTGCCGGGAGGAAAAGACTAGCAGCTTCTCTGTGCATGGATATCTAAACTATTGGATTAGCGGCATTGGATTAGTGGCATTATAGTTCTAAAATACTTTAGCGAAGCGGGAAAGCAGGAAAACAATCAGGTAATCAGGAAAGGCTGAAAGTCAGAAAGGCTAAGAGCCGACAGAGCAGAGAGAGCTTCCAACAGCCTATGATTGCAAAGGGAAAGCCCTTATTCAAGGCATCAATGCACTAAGCGACGATCCCATAGTGGTTCAGTAATCGGATGCTCTTTCCATGCTTCATTTTATACAGTAATAGTCATATGCCGCAAATCCTATGTTGAAAGCCAGGAGATGGGGCATTTTCACGTGAAGAAGAATAGGCTCAGGCTAAGGGCGAGAGAGAGATTGAATTAACAGATAAGTCAGGCAAGGAGAACAAAGTGAGGCGACCGTGCCGGGAGCTAATAGAAGGAAGGTCACCTTTTAGGTTGTCGATGTTCGAAAGTTCACTGTCCGGGTTGTAGACTAATACGTTCTTTGCGACGAACGGTCTGATCTCTAGCCTTCAGCGGACGATCCTATCAGTTAGATAATCGAAGTCCATACCGGACGATTTAGAGCATAAAGAGAGATCTTTTCACATGGCGAGGAAGACTCTCATTAACAGTCCTTAGGCCGAGAAATGGTAATAGTATCTGTCTTGAAAGATAGGCATTCGATTGATTAAAGAAGAAGTAGATGGACCAGAATCGGATGTGTGAGGAGAGAGTGACGATAATAATGAATTAGATCTATGTCTACCCTAGCGGCGGGAGAGTGAAGATGGAATGATTTGACTCCCACTCCTAGCGTGCTAAGCCATAGTCTGCTTTTTAAGAAGATCCTTCCCTTCAAGCCAGTTCTCCCCCTCCCAATGGTCTCAGGCCAAGGCGACCGAAGGGAGGCAAACCAAGCCAGTTCGAGAGCAAGAGTCAGGCTAGCTGAACCCGGGTCGAGATGCAGGGGCGCATAATCGTCGAGCTAATTATAGTTGAATCATCATCAGTGGCAGAGGTATGGGGGAGGCAGGAGTTTACCCAGCGTGGGACTGGAACTGACTGTGCCTTGCTTGCCACAGTCCTACGAGAAAACTCACTGCTTCCGGAACTAGAACTGGGACTGATGTGACTCATTTTGTTTACAACCTGATCTACCTTCAAAGACTGCATCTGATGTACCACCCGGTATACAGTCAGTTCTGACACAGGGGTCTTAAGGGAGGGAAAGAGACTCTGCCATATCAGAAATGCCTGCCGACTCCTAGCTTTCTTTCGCCTAGCTACGCACCTTGCTTTCCTGAGGGAGTCACGACTTCCAGCTTCCTCCTTTTCCTATGCCCTTGAACAGCCTTGGCAGCAAAGATAGGATCAATATACTTCACAAAGCCGTAGCCTTTGCTCAAACCAGTGCTCTTGTCCTTGTCCCTTTGGTCGCCTCACATATACTTCCGAAAGGTTAGAATCTCTCTCGTAACCTATCATCGTTTAGGGAAGAAAACCCACAGTTTAGCTTCATCAATCTCTTTCACGGGCTTGCCATTGCACGATGGTAAAGCACTCAATGCCGGATTACCCATCCAAGGTAGAGCAAAACTAGGAGCCGGTGGACCACCAGGACAGTCCTCCATTAGTGCCTGTCTCTGGGGTCGAGGTCCCTAAAGAATCTGACATATAAGAACTAGCCTACCTAGAATCAGATGATCGGAACGAGGGAAGCCATTGTCCTGGCCTGTCAACCCAAAAATCCGGACTCATCTAACAGATCCAAATAGTACTTCTGCTGAGAGAGAAGGAGACAGCCATCCTTGCGGGCAACCTCGATGCCCAGAAAGTACCGTAAGGGACCAAGGTCCTTCGTGTGGAAGTGGCTGGAAAGGTGGGCCTTGACCTTGGAGATACCAGCACAGTCATTGCCAGTAATGAGAATGTCATCGACATAGACCAGAAGGATAACGATGCCTTGAGTCCGACGATGAATGAAGAGAGAGGAGTCCGCAGCACTACGATGGAAGTCAATCTGCTGGACCACCTGGCTGAACTTGTCGAACCAGGCCCGAGGAGATGAGACCATAGATAGATTTTCGGAGATGGCATACCAAAGACTCCCCCGTACGCTCAAAATCGGGAGGTTGCTGCATATAGACGGTCTCGGAGAGGTCCCCGTTGAGGAAGGCATTCTTGATATCCAGCTGATGAAGAGCCCACTGACGATTGACTGCTAAGGAGAGGAGCACCCGTACTGTATTCAGTTTAGCCACCGGGGAGAAGGTTTCCTCATAATCAATCCCATACTGCTGTGTGAAGCCTTTGGCAACAAGGCGAGCCTTCAAGCGCTCGACAGAACCATCGGGATTATGTTTCACAGTGAACACCTAGCGACATCCAACTCGCTTGTGTCCGGGAGGCAGAGGAACAAGATTCCATGTGCCACTGCCCCGTAGAGCAAGCATTTCCTCATCCATCGCAGCACGCCAACCTGGGTGACGAAGAGCTTCCTGGACAGAAGAAGGAATAGAGATCGAGGACAGGGAGCTAATAAAATGGCACAAAGCAGGAGTGAGACGATAGTAAGAAACAAAGTGTGCAAGAGGATGCATAGTGCAAGAGCGGGGCTCCTTACGCACAGCAATAGGGCGATCATCAGACATATCGGGCAGAGAAGTAGCAGCCAAAGAAAGAGAAAATCACAAGACTATGTGAAGCTTATAGCTTTTCTTGTCCAATTGCAACAACTGAACTGATCATTTCATTCGAGCCTAGCTTCCCTCTTTCCTGGGCTCTACTCGTTCGGGAGATAGTCAAACTTTCTTTCTCCATGAGCTTTTCTAAGTACTCATGGTCTGATATAAGCTTTTTAGATTTCGTTCTCCAATCTCCATTTGCCCTGCCCGCTCCTAAGGCTTATTACCAGAATCTCCAATTACTTGAAAACGCTTTCCTGATAGCTCTTTTGCTGCTCTCAGGCCAGCAATGCAAGCTTCGTATTAAGCGACATTGTTCGCACGTACATGGGAAACTCCACTTTCAGGCCAATGGGATCCTGGTCATCTCTGGCGATATAAGCACAACTCCTACACCGCTTCCGTCTTTATTCATAGTGCCATCAAAATGGATCGTCCAGTCATCAGACATAGGCACTTTTTCTTCTGTGACAAAGAATATCTCTTCATCGGGAAAATCCGTTCTGAGTGGCTCGTAATCTGGCAATGGGTGCGAAGCCAGGTGATCGGCCACTGCTTGCCCCTTTATTTACTTATGGGTAACATAGGTTATTATGTTATATCCTATCCTATTCATAAAAAAGGAATTGCCACAACGTAGTCCTTCCAGTCAATGCTGGTTTTTCAAATAGATACTTCAAGGGATCCATCCTGGCGAGTAGTTTGACTGGATTGGATAAGAAAGCATGTAATGTATAAACCTTTTGGTTGCCCAAACTCAGGCCAGACACGTCTTCTCAAGAGGGGAATATCTAGTTTCATAATCCGTGAATTTCTGACTAAGATAAGAAATTGCCCTTTCTATCCTTCCCGTATCATCATGTTGGCCTAAAACGCAACCCATTGACATGTCAGTGGTTGACAAATACAAGAGGAGTGGTCTACCCGGTACAGGTGGAACAGGCCAGATATTCTGTAATTCCTTCATATGCCTTTTGACATTCCTCATTCCACTGCCCA
The DNA here is from genome assembly GCA_029216955.1 of Iris pallida. Taxonomy (NCBI): domain Eukaryota; kingdom Viridiplantae; phylum Streptophyta; class Magnoliopsida; order Asparagales; family Iridaceae; genus Iris; species Iris pallida. The sequence goes on from JANAVB010028616.1 coordinate 109,154, forward strand.
TCTTCATTCTTTCTCAGCAGCAACACTTTTTTTATTGGTTCACAGATTGGCGTAAGCTGCAAAATGAATCGGCTCAGAGTCCAAAACCCGTCTTTATTTCTCTGTTTTCGGCAGCGGCATCTCGATAATCGTTCTTTCTTTGGGTCAATTTCCCTCCTCCATCCCTCCCCCACCTTAGGCAACAATGAATTCGAGGAGCTTTTCCGGACATCGCTCCAAAGGCACATTTTCGTAGGTTCAATCTCCGTCTATACTGAGGTATGCGATGAAACTCAGTAAATTCAAGAGATGGTCTTCACGAGTGTCGCATCATTGTAATTCCGGCACGGAAGTCTGCTATTTTGGAAAACCGATCCACCACAACCTATAGACTCGTTATTAAGGGGTTGCAAGCCTTAGACCGACTTAACTCGTTGCTGTCATGACCCTTCTTCGTTTTGAGTAGACTTGCCACGAAATCCTATAACTATCCAACCCATGGCCGAAGTGGAACTGGTAACGGCTTGTACAAACCGGCTTCTCCCCGTTTGACAAGTTCTGCTGATGCCTGGCCAATGGGATCTCTCGGTCACCAATGCCAGAGCAGAGGATCTTATCCACCCTCAACGCCTTTGGATTTTTTCGGTAGCCTCCCAAGTGCTCGTCTTTTCAAAAATGGATTTCCCCCTGGAACTGTTGATCCCTTCCGCTCCTCTCGTTCCCACGTGCCTTCTTCCTACTATAGTCAAGCATCTGTCACTTCACCATAGCAGGAACCTCGCCAACCTTATCGGCCAGCTATTCTAATCGCCGCCCCGGGCGAGCTTAACGGGACATGTTTAATGTCACCCTTTCACTAAAAATTCTCGTTTCGGCTGGCGCCTCCACTCGTCTCTTCCCCCAAAAAAGAGGGATCGTTTCAATCGGTCACCTTACCGCGGAGTGGGTGGCGTTCGCCTCACTATTCCTTAGTCATAGCTCTCTCCTCGAGTAGCGTAGCTTTGTGTGTAGAACATAGGCTCCTGCATCCCTATGTGTGTTCACGCTGACGTGACTGTTCCCAGTCTTATGTCGGATGGGTCACCACCATTGGTTGTGTTGAGGAAAGAAATTCTTTCTAACCTAGTAGGACAATTGTTTCTAACCCTTGTTTTTCAGAAGCTAAGGATACTACATGAAAATCACCTCCAACAAACCATGGTAAAGAGTTATGAGAGTTGAAAGCTAGGAGATCAGCCCAAACTTCTTTCCTGCATGGTGCATTTAGCATAGATAAATGGTGCTGCATAAGTATCAGAAGTGGCCTTGATGTGAACCTTAGTAGTGATAGACTGTGAGCTTGCACACAACTCCTCTACTGAGATAGTATCAGTCCACAAAATCCATATGTGCTTGTTAATTGGGTTGCTGTGTAGGTAAGCAGAGTAACCCATGAACTTTGAAAGATCAGGCTACTCAGTTCCCTTCAGTTTAGGTTCCAAAAGAACTAGTAATTCCACTCTATGTTTTCTGATTAGAGATTTTAAGTATCTCCTAGATTCCATATTGGCTACCCCTCTAATATTCCATATGAGGTAATCATCATGAACTTGGTCTGAGGTGGTTTCCCCATGGGATTTGTTTTTGTTTGATTTGATTTTTGTGCTTCTTAGCCTTTGACTTAGCTACCCTAGCAGTAGTGGTGCCATCATCTTGGCTAGGAGGTTCTTCTTGAGAGTGAGTTTGAGCCTACAGCTCTGCCTCTATGCATTCCATAACCTGAATAACCTCTGTAGGTATAGGATCTTGAGAGTTATCAGTGTCCACTGAGGGATATAGGGTGGGGTCTTTATGCTGTGGGGTGTTTGTGGTGGGGGTGGTGGTTTGTGTGTGGGGTGTTAGAGTCATGAGGGGGTAAGGTATTCTGGCTATTAAACCCAGCGGTCTAATCCCCCGATCCCGTGAATTGCCTTTTATTTACTTGACAGGGAATGCCAATGAGATCTCATGAGAGCTTTGACTCAGTAAGCTCATCAGCTACGGCCCAGTTAGCGTCAAATTTAGGGTTAGAGGTGGAAGTTCGCTTCAAGGCGGTTTTTGTTTGCTCTGCCCCTTTTGACCTTCTTTGGACAAACTCTCTATCCTTTCGCGCTTGGGAACGCACTATAGCCTTGCTTGAAGCCGGCTCTCCTTATATTATTATATGAAATGAAACATTTTTTCCTCTCTCCAGAATCAATAGAAAAAAGAATTCCTTTGCGGCTTACCGCTTACCTATCTTTCTCCAAAACCCTCTCCTGGCTAAAGGCGCGGGCAATACAGCTTTTTGGCCTATTCTTTCTGGCTTCGTAATGACGAGTATACAAACTCATACCTTGGTCTAAAACCATAATTTCTATACTGTGTCGAATGCACCGGTCCTTCTAACGAATTTCCATCTGCATCGGCAGACGCCTAACCAAGAGATTCCGTTTATCCCCGAAGCCAATTGTTCCGAACGAAGCTACATTTCTATTATATCTAAAAGAACATAAACAGACGCAGGCACATTCGCAGAAAGAAGAGATCGGGATCCCAGTCGAATCTGGGGAATCCTCTTTCTCAAGGGCAGCAAGGGAGGAAAGAAGGTTTGGATCGGTTGCTAATTCATTCTCCCTCTCCGGCGAGGTCGCATCGGCAAAAGAAGGGTACTCATCGATCCAATTCCAGCTTCTGTCCCAGATGCAGTTGTTCTTGTTGTTATAATAGATGTGTTATAAGAACTGGGCAATGTCCCCAAATTAATTGATATCGAAGCATTAACATTCGTGGATGGAAAATGAAAGTTGTCGATTCTTTTCTAAAGAAAGATGGCTTAGATGGAATAGTTTTAAGCCTCTCGCTACCCCTGATGATGGGAAACTCCTGATTTTCTTGCTTAGACAGAGGCCTTGTCAACGGAATTTTCAAATTAGCATGAAAGTCCTACTTTACTTTAGATGATACGCCTCGCAGAACTCTCTCTTGGGCTGTAAAAGCAGTGCGAAAGAAGTTGGGCTACCTTGCCTTGAGAGCTTCCCCGGTTACTGATTCTGTAATTGAATTGTAAGTATTTGCTTCCATCTCGAAATGCTCTTTCATGATTGTATGTACACAAGTTCTCGCGCATAAGCATAGCCATATGATGAGTTGAAAGCTTCAGAGGTGGGGAAAACCCTCTATAGTCTAGGAGCATATTCCCACTCTTTTCTGTGTTCATTCAATGCTTTGCTTGTGGATTGGAAATGCGGTAAGGTCCAGCCCCTGACTCTTAGATATATATCAGCATAGCTTCGTAATTCAATTTCTCGCACATCTGCTCTGAAAGAGAGAGCTTGAGATGCATTCGTTCTGAAAGTGATCTTTCCGAATCAAGATATAGAATATGGGCAACCTTCTTCCCTAGCAAGAAGGGAGACAAAAGATTTTATTCATGTCTCTGCAGCTGTATCTAGTGTATCACGCTAGGAATTAATAAACGACTTTCTATCTCCGTTGAAGTGAAAGCTTACTTGATCGATGTATGGGATATAACTGAAAGGGCAGTGCCACAAGGCTGCTACGCACCTGCTACGCTTGTCCTAATCAAGCCAAGAATGCTCCGCTCTGCACGCTATACTTTTGCTTTTTACCCGATCCCGGCATAGCGCTTTGCTTTCGGTTCTTCGGAGGAAACCTTACCAGACCAGACCACCACCCGACTTCGTTGCTTGTGTGCTTGGACATACATAGCCGAACAGGGCCTACAGAAGTAAACCTTTCTAAATGCACACGCTTTACTGTGCGGACGGAAAGCCCTCGATTAATGCCATGGCTAGAATAAGACAGCTTCGAAGACGAATAATGCTATGGCAAACCCTACTTATTTTTTATCTGTCTCCCACCCCATTCTTTCCCCTTTCTCTAAAAAGAACTCGTTGGATCCTCGGAACTAAGTTTGAACTCTCTTCGTCTTCTTCTTTGTCCCCATTTCCAGTACTTGTAAAGAACGATTCCAGGGAGGGTGAAGAGACGGCTACGAAGGGACCAAGCTCAAGCGGATCCCCATCGCCATCTTCTTTTGCATCTGTTGAATCCGCTTTCCCAGTTGGTAGTCGGCGGGAGGTGGAGATTAGTTCGTTGCTTCAGGAGAACAAATAGGTGAGGCACCTAGGTTCTTCGGATGGATAGGGACTAAAGTGCCTTGAGTCAGCGCAGGTGACGTCTAGCTTCCAAGCATGGGATATCCAGGAGGGGATGAAAGAGAATTTTATTTCAACATGGGTGGAGGCAGCCATATTCTAGAAAGATTTATGACCGATGGATCTGGTACTGGATAATTGATTCATTGTTTTGCCCCTCCCGGTCAGTGTCAAGCAGATGACACTTCGGAAGATGGATTCCAATAGCTTGGTCTCCTTCTCAAGCTTCCACCTACGCACGTTCTTCACTTCTTTCCATCGGCCCACAGGGAGAGGAATCGGGGGCGTAAAACTCGCACATTTTGACTGGGAGTGGAATGAAGAGATTTGGATTAGAAGTGGGATGGCAAAGGATTGTACCTAGAGTATGAAGATGCAAGGGGAGATGGCCACAGATCCTTACGTCGAGAAAAGCAAAAGCTTCAGTCAGCCCCTTTCTTCCTATTCTATGGGAACTTACTTTTCTTACCATTTGTTCGAAGAAGACCCTTTGGAGACCTCTGCCTACTTTGGTTAAATCCTTGGATAAGTAGATTGCTTGAGGCCAATCGATGAATAGAAATCCCGAGACGTTTTAGCATTCTCAAAAGTAGGAGATTAACAGCCGACCCCACATATATCATGAGTCTTGTTATCTCCAATCCATTAAGGTATCCTGAAATGAACAAAGGCCTGGTATGCTTAATGAGTCCTGGTTGCAAGTAATCGTCCGTAAACGTGATCAAAGCCAAACACTCGGCATAAGTTGTTCACTACTTTTCATTAGAAAACTCCTCTGGGTTCGTTAATGCGTATACTAGGGACACTTACACTGTGCCCCATTTTGGCAAGCCTCCAGTGTCTGGTTTAGGCGAGGCCTCGCGCGGTCCGAAAGAATCCCTTAAGGTGCACACCCTCTCGACTTCAGTCCATTGATGTCCACCCGGCTCTGCACCCGAACTTGATGAAGTGGTGACATCCGCCTTCCCCCTGTAAAAGCTGCTAAGGAACTTCAATCGTCAAGAGCTGCGAAGGAACTTCGATCGTTGAGATTCAAGATCGGTGAGATGAAAGAAGGTAGGTGCCCTCTGGGGGTTGATTCTAGCTAAAGCTAAATATCAAAAACGAATAGGTAAGGGAACTGCAGCTTTCACTAATGTACCAACTGTCGTGAGTTGGGCGGACAACTCGCAGACTAGCTTGGCGAAAGCATGGAATAGAGGCTCTCGACTTTGGTGGGATCCCTAGTTCGTATCGTCTATCGGCTCCCAATTATCATTGCCTATCCGCTCGAAGCCTTTAAGTAAAGGAATGGCTTTCTCTCTGGGGAATTCCATCAATACTGATCGTAGACAATTGACATTAAGTGGGAAGAGTAGACTTCAAGTATTGGACTTACGTGAGTTGGTCGGGTCAAGGACCTGGGGCAGTCGCTACAGAGTAGACTTGAAATCGAGCGGGAACATGGCTGGGAGTAGCCTTTAACAGTGCTGGTCTACCCTGATTTACCCATTGAGAGGGACTGGCACAGCAATAGAACAAGGCGTCTGTATCACGGCTAGATGCCGAGTAGGTGACGGACGCCGGGGTTGCTTGCAAGTTATTATACACGCACAACAAGCGAGGGTTGCTTGCTTGCAATACGGGAAGGCATTTACTGATTCGAGCTTTAGCTCCCGTTGAAAAAGCCAGGGAAGATAAGCAGAAATCACACTTGCTAGTAAGGATCATACTGCAAAGAACTGGTACGGTTAGTCAGGAAAGATGGTCCATTATTCGTTGCTTGATATCTAAAGCTATGTGCATCATATGATGTATGGACAGTCCCAGTATGAACCCGGACTACTACCCATCTCTCTGACGAGATCAGGTATACCTAGATCCCTTCTTCTTTATCATAGAGAACTGATGTCGATCAGAAGGCGAGATTCGAAAGCGGAGGCTTGGGAATACGAATTGATCCCATCTCCATAACTATAACTGGGAACTCGCCCGACTGAATTTACTTCCTTTCTGTATAGATAGGTTCCGTGAGTTTAGTTTACCTTTGCCGGATAGAGAGAAAGGAGCGTAGCGGGTATTCATGTAAAAGAGGCAGGAGAGACACAGCAGTGAAGATAAGGGGAAAGGGAAGCAATCAGTGAAGTCTCCACAGTCCACCCCTCAAGGAGGGAAGATATCGCCCCAAGAGAAGCATATTTCACCTCCGATGCCACTTTGTGCCGCTTGCCGAAGGGCAGTTTACCTGCGGCGAGTCAAGCATCCTATGGGGCAAGCCATAAATTACAATATGCAGATTAACATCGATCGTAGTGCTGGAATTCAGAAGCATGCATATCCATGTCGTCCAAGGATGATAAAGCCCCAAGTTCCTAGGGAGACTGAATAGAGGAAAGTTGTTCATCCAAAGGACCATACCACTCACTCGATCTCAGAAGAAAAGATTACAGAGGAGAAGAAGCCAGGAGAGAGATTAGCGACAGAAAGCGGGATATGAGGAATTGATTGATCAAAAGCTCCAACGTTCGTCTACAGGGGGGCACATCTGGGATTTGGTTATCGAGGTACAAGAAAGATGATTGTGGGAACGGTTCGCTACTAGGATAAGCAGGATTCAATCCAGCCCCAAGCGTACCTGGGGCCACCCTGTTTACCGGATCCTTAGAGGTCTGCCCGCCCTATTCTATGAAGGCGGCGGTACCTCACATTTTAGAATTAGGGCCGGTTGATGAGTGCTACCTTAATGGGAAATAACTGCGGGCGGTCTATCCGCTTTCCTTTCGGTCAGCCTAGCAAGCAACCTCAACCGCTTCAGGGGACTTCTTGTCAGTCCTATAAAAAATACTCAACTCAACTGTCTTTTCACCGCTCCGTGGGCTAGTCCGAAGGGCTGCTACTAAAGCCGATAGGGAGAGGAAGTGCTGCGACATCAAACCAGGGTCAGTAATCGAGTCCTGGGTTTGATTCCCCCCTTGTTGACTTCCTTACCGGTGTCTTCTTTTTGAAATGCGCTAGTAACCTAAGAGGCGAATAAGTTGATTCACCTTCAGTGGAAAAAAACCTCTAGCAGCATGCGAGCTTCTTTAAGGGAGTTTTTTCGTAATAACATAAATATAGAGATGCTTCCGTTGGTGTCAGTTAAGTAAGAAGCCTTTCTCTCTGGGTTATGACCTGTCCTCGATCACTCCTTTCTGACTCCTATCTATTTCTAATTCTAACAATTTCTACACCAAGCCCTTTGAAGTGCATACCTAGCTACGTCGGTCGATCGATGCTACTAGTGAAGACAGACAACGTGGCTGTGAGCTACTTTCTTACCCCAAATAAGTTGACCCCCAGCTCGTTGGCAAGAGTTCCTAACTGAGTTCGACCTGGCCTTGGAAAACAAGCCTGGAAGAACCAACAAGGTCGCTGATGCCTTGAACCGCAAGGCCGAGCTAGCAGCCCTTACTGCCAACAAGCAACGAAGCGTCTCTCAACTCACTAGCACCTTGCACCAAAGAATTCGGAAGGGTTTGGAGAGTGACCCTCAAGCCTTGATCGATTTGGTAAAGAAAGGGAACACACAGCGCTTTTGGCTCGATGATGGACTCTTGTTACAAGGAGCCGCTTGTATGTACCGAAGACTGATGGGCTGAGAAGGGAACTCATAAGAGAGTGCCATGACACTCTATGGACTGGCCATCCTGGCTGGAATTGCACGTTGGCCTACTCACGAGCAGGAGTCGAACCTGCGCTGTCGGATGAATCCCGCAGCTTTTAGACCAAAAATCGTGACGGTGACCCGGTTCCCTACCTGAGGTTAGTACGTCCGAGGGGAGGAGGCTTTCTTCTCCCAAAGTCCGTCGGGCCGACGACAACCCGCGGCAACCATACCAAGACCTAACGAGAGATTTCTCTCTCTCCCTCAGTTTTTGGCGCCAAAAACCAGTCAGCCCGGCCAGGGCGCACAGAGGTGTGGTCCCAGAGAATCTTAAATAGCATAGTCGGCCTACCCGCTGACCTTTCGGTCAGCTGCCCCTCAACCGCTTAAGAGGTCTTTCTCGATGTCAAAGAAACCTAATCTGAACCACCCAACCCGTATCCGCTTCAAAAAAAGAGAATCCTACCCTCCGAGAAATTGTAAAAATAGTAAAAAGTATGGGCTCTGTGTACCCCGATTGATTAGATCTAAATAGATTTGGTTGAGCCCCACAATCTTTTTCGGAATAGTATGCATACTCACAAAAAGGTCGACAATGTCTCTTACATTTATTTCTTCTGGTACCTCAAAATTAGGATGCGCGCTTTGATATTCCTTTAATAGCATAGAAAGTTTCCATTCGGTTTTTTGCTGAACTTTATTAAGAGTTAAGTCATGAAGACTATCAAAAGTTATTTTTCGTTCTAGGGCTTGCCCCGCCTTAAAAGCACCAAAAAGTGCTAGTGACGAAAGGATGAGCCCTAGCCCGAGTGAGATCACATTCTCGCGTAGAAAGTTCTCTAGAAATATGTTGAATGATTTTGGTTCCGCTTCTTGCTCTAAAAATGAAGAAAGACTTGTCGGAAATCGCTGGTGGTTTTTCCACCAAGAAAGGCATAGGACAAATCATTAGGCATTGCTTGAGCGCTTGGATCAAGTTAAGTAAAGACTGACTACAATTAAAGATCCTTCACTGCACACTTTCTATATTTCTTTCTTCATTATCGGCTGCATGCTATCAGAGATAGAGCAATGGGGGGTTCAGTCTTACCGCGCACCGCACTCAATTCAATGAGAAAGCAATACGAATCTCTTTCTCTTTTTAGATATATGAAATTTCGGGGTCGGTAGTTAGCTGCGCAGCAACCAATGCATCTAACGGGAATCAATCCCAGATAAAGTCCATGTGGCCTCGTGATTAGACTAAGAGATTACTCCGCGCACCAAACCCAGGGTTTAGGCTCCATCTTCTAGATACGCAACCTCGGAGATAGAAGGAAGATCCATGTCACACTAGGAATCAACCGCCACTAACCGGAGAAAGGAGCGTATGACTGCCAGCCACACTATAACCTGTCTCCAAGAAAGGGAGAGAAGAAGCGCGTGATTCCCTGACCAAGACCAAGGCGGCGGAAGCTCAGCCTAGAAGAAAGACACAAAGGAGATGGAATGCCTTTCTTCTCTTAGGATCCTTCTTGAAAGAGGTGGTATTGTATTAGTTATGAAAAAAATAAGGCCACCAAGTATAATGCAGCATAGACCACCCCGAGTCCCATTGAAGCAGGAGTTGCTAGTGTAATTCCCGCTTGTGGAAGTCTTAAGCACTGTCATTCGTTCTGCCTTCCATTTCTATGCTAATCCCTGAGTGCTCGTTCCCTGGCTCTAGCGAACCAGTAAACTTCCTTCCCAGCCAGGCATTCCCTCTCTTCTTCTTCCTCCCTGACTTCATACTCGAAGTAACCCAACAAAAAAAGGGCAGGGCTGACCTTAGAACTGGATGGCTGGCAGAAGGAAAGCGCTTAGCTTAAGACTAAAAATGCATGACTGGGCACTAGGCGGGATTGAATGGAACTACCACGGGCTTCGAGTATGACTAAGATATAGTTCAGCTTACAGGAAACTGGCTAGCGGTGAACGAAGTCGCCCTAAGCAAGGAGAGGAAGGAGCAATGGATGTAAGTAGGAGTGATACTAGTCACTATTCTGACTATTTGTTTAGGGATAGGGGAAGAAAGCAGTGACTGGGGTGAGCTTGCCCTTTGAACGGCTTCAATAGGAGGGGAGGACTTTCTCTCCTTTAACGATGCTCTTATTGTCACGTGGGCGCACTGATTAAATGAGACCACCAAGGTGCTGTTAAGCCCTAGGTAAGACATAAAGTAGAACGAGATGATCTATCTATGTGAGGTTCAAAATCCATAAGAAAAGGATAATCTTCTTATTCTGTAGATTGTGACTGGACACCACATCGATGAGGACTGCGCTATGCCACCTGTCCTTACCCGGGAGTACTGCTTTAGCAAAGCTAACGGCAGGTCAGACAGGTCTGGGATCATCCTTCCTTTCATAGGCTGGAGCAAACCTTGCCCCTCTTTCACTTGGGAAAGACGTTGCTAACGCTTGACTTCACTGTGCGACTACTCTTCTAAAGCTATAAGCAAAGAAAAAAGAAAATGAATCAAAAGAAGACATGGCACGGTACTCGGATTCTTCTATGCTGGACTTGGATACAGTTTATTCTTTCTTGCTTTTCCAAGAGATCAATGATGAGCCAAGGAAAATACAAAATACAATAGCCTGTGCACGACCACTACTTTTCTTGCATGCAGGGAAGACTGAGCTCAGCCTAGACTGAATTCGTCACTCTTGGCAAAGAAGGGGAAGGATGCCAGGTAGAGTGCTTATGCCCGGGCCTCAGAGGCCAGGTGGGAAGAAAGCATCCCATGCACTGATAGGAGTGTAATCTATCTTACCTGTCCTTTCCTTGCGGATTAGCTATTCCTGTCCTGTCTTTAAGCCGACCTTGCCTGCTGGAGGTATGATTCCGAGTAGTTCGAGTTCTCCTTCTAGTTCGATTTTGACGAAGGCTTGCCACAAGTCATTCTTTCCCTCAAAAATAGCTGCATTCCGTTGGGAGGGGTGTCAAACTTAGATTCGAGCTATGCCCTGAGGAAAACCGTTAGCAAGGCTAGGCACCTTCCTTAGAGACCAAGGCAGGACCTAGACGAATCAAGGTACTTAGCCGATCCGATGCCATAAATTGATAAGAATAGGTTATTACAGAAGAAGTTGTGCTCGAATCGGTTGTTACAGAATCTGCTTCAACTGTCTCAAATAGGAGAATAGATGACACCCGCTGATTATGTTGTGTTGTGATGGCAACCGATTCTCCCCAGGTGGTGCGTGCGGTTGGGGAAGAGAACCCGTCTTAGGCAGCTCCTGTAGTTCATTTGATTTGTCCAGAAATATCTTTCTATTTAAAGTAAGGAGATGTAGCAGGTTTACTAAAAAGAAGATCCGGGAGTCCCGCGTGGAAGGATTCCCTAATAGTTGACTAAAAGGATTCCCTAATAGCGCACTGCTTGGTACCCTAATAGTTGACTAAAAGGATTCCCTACTCTCTGTCCTGTTGGTCTAATCCGACGGATATGTGCTACCATTCATAAAAGGCTATTCGATAGCTGCTGATTCGAGAACAAGGATTCATTGTGCAGCTGAGTCAATAGGAGCCATGCCGGTTGGGGGAAGCGAGGATGGTATTTGTAATCCCCGAACCTGGGCAAAGGCCCTTTCTTTTTCTACGCAAATACAAGTGTCAACTTGTTCCGAAGGGCTCTGAAGTCAAGATGAATATGCACGAGCTAGCACTCGGATTAGGAAAACTGTAAACCTAAACCTTCTTTTATGTCTGGTCATAACCCGTGAACTTTGGGATGGGTAAGAGCTCCCCGAAGCGCTACCTGCAGGGGCGCTAGTCAACAGCTAACTGACCAAACATACCCACCACTAACGCAATTGTTGCTTCGGAGTTAGCATTCATAGCATATTCAATCCCTCCCCTCACAATTGATGAAATTCCTAAAGGCAGTCTCACATCTTTCTTAAGATATTCTCGATTTATTTTTGTTCTTTGTACAAACCCTCGGTAGGGAGGTATATATTATTATATATAATCAATCTCGGCTTCGACTTACCGGATCTGGAAAGTGCTGGTTCGAGCCCAGCTCGTGCCCTAAGCAAGACATTCTGGTCATAGAGTGAATATCGATGAACTCGTCTATATGCTTAACACTGGCAATTCATCTGCGCCTCCTCCTGTTGACAGTAGTAGTGCAGACCCTGCTTAGACATGCGAGGCTGGTCCACGGCATTCGATTAAAGAAAGTCAAATCTATATAGTGAATATATTATTGTAATAAAAGAAGAACTGCTAGCTACCTACGGAGAAGAAGTGAGAGGTGCCGAAACAACTGCCGCATACCAAAAGACTGAACAACAACCCGGGAAGAGGAGATTTTACCTGAACTCTGTCTCTCTTCCACTCCTTATGGGCAATAGCGACCCCGTATAGAATAGACGTGCCAACGAACGGGCGATTCTTCTTCAACTAGAAATCGAATATGAAAAGGGCGAACTTACTGAAGAATCGGTGACTAAAGCACTTTTCTGGTAACATATTCCTCCTCATTAAGTGGCTGCACACACCGACTGGTGCCCCATTTGCCCAGCAGAGTAATGAGACTATGTATAGCGGTCACTTAACCGCCTATGAATGAGATAGCTTCAAATCCAAGACTTACCTGTCTCCCCTACCCCTCTGAGATTCATCTTGATTGGATTTGTCTTTCTCGGAACCTTCCCTGACCTTTTCTTCTCTTAAAAGATTTCGTATTAATTAGTGCAAGGGGGCCTTCTTTCTTGAAGTTGTAATGGCACAAGAGGACGATTCTAGGCTTCAGAGAAGCAAACCTGTGCTCCCTTTTTCCAGTTGTAGCAACTCAAGTCCGTAAGCGGGTTCAATTGAAAATCCAAGGTTTTCTCGAATCAATAAAAATAGAATAATAAGGTCAAATCTTGCTATTCCACCTTTCGCTGCTAGTTAGTGGTCTTGCTGGTGGTAATGAAATTCGAAATTCGTCTTGGTTAATCCTCCCACCGAACCTCTTCTTATAGCCTTTTCTTGCCCAAGGGCTATGCTATAAGAACAGAAGGAAAGGCTTGGTTTAGGGAACCTGCCCCCCCAGTCGCTTTAGAGAAGACTCCACCTGAAGCTGTGAACTTTACTTCGCTTCACCCAGGGGTTGGATTCTCGTATTTAGATCTCTGGACGGAAGCCGAAAAAAGTAACCTGTGAAGCTAATCTTCCTATAGGGCGGAAAAGTAGTAAAGCTAATCTCGATTCAAATCTGTCACCCATTGCCATTGGCCGGTCTCAGTTGCTAATCGCCGATCCTATGACTAAGCATTTGATCCTTATTAGGTAGCCTTTTTTGACAATCCATCTATCTATTTTCTTTATGGGATCGTCATGCAACCATTAAGGGGTAAGGTTGAGCAGTTTAATGACCTTATATATGTGTACCTCTACATATCCAACGTACGTTCGCAGTTCGATTTCCTCTTCTTTCGGGCTCTCCTTTGTGTGGCCAGTTTCAATCAGGTTTGATCTAAGAGTTTTTCCACAAAGGGCAGTTCATCGCTCTCAGACTAGTGGAAAGATATATTCATTTATAACATGGGATTGGTTTTGTGCCCATCCCTCTGGTCCCATCCATGGAAGTTAGCCTTGATCCTCCAGCTGCAGTAGGCGCGGACGTGTGAAGTTGGTGACCACATAAGAAAACTCTATGAACGTTCTCCCAAGACTGAGAGCAAAGAGCCCTTTCACTTGACTTTCTGCTTTGTTTGATCGTGCTGCCGGTACGACCGCTGTCATGAAGATTGCGATGCCTAAGGCAGGAGAGAATAGATCGTTCGAGCGAGTAGTTGGATCATAGTCATACCTCGATATTTGAAGGACCGTATTAGACCTGAAAGCATGCCGTAATTCTTTTGTTTACCCTTCCTTTACACGGACAGAGGATCCCGAAGAGATTTGATCCTATCTTACTAATCATCGCGGAGTCATTGACCAAGCTGGAGCCAAAGCCCATCCTTATTGATCAATCTCCTATGGTTAGCAAGCAATCTCGATGAATTGAACAAGTAAGAAAGATCTATTTTCACTCTAGTGAAGGGAAGCGCTCAAAGGAAGGGCATAGTAAGCGACGAAATGCTTCGGGGAGTTGAAAATAAGCATAGATCCGGAGATTCCCGAATAGGTCAACCTTTCGAACTGCTGCTGAATCCATGGGCAGGCAAGAGACAACCTGTCGAACTTCATCATCTATGGGTGGTACTGGTTTCAGGTTCTCTCGAGGTTCTTAAGAGGGGTTTTTTTCCAAGTCATTCTTTCTTGCCATTCTTCTTCTCCTCACTACCACGCATCACGAGTTCGCTCAATCCCATGTAGAGATGAGCGAGCATAGCAGGACCAAGGTAGCTTGCTAACTCTCGCCATCTGCCAATCGAGCCGCAAGAATGTAAAAAGATCTTTGTATCTTCAAAGAGTGATTGCAGAACACGATCCGCGAGAGAAAACACATCATAAAGGCCCAATGCTCCTTTGCAAGACACATCAGGAAAAACTGTTCACAACTAACTGCTCTAGCAACGTTCTTTCCATCCATGCGACATCTCTTGCTTTGTTTGCTTTGCCTTGTTTTTGAGAAATTAATCTCTTACCCGCCTTTCGCGGATCTAGCACTTACTCTATTACTCGAATACACCTCGCTCCGCTCTGGTAGAACCCTATTTTGGCTCCGTTGGCTTTGCTTGCTTATCACTCTGTCTATTCTTTTGTCTGTCAAATAGCCCGTCTCCCCGCCTTCTCAGGTCCTTGTCTCTCGTCAACATAATACTCCTTCCGCTTCTGTGGTTCAGCCTCACTGGATCTCGGCAACAGCCGATTTCTCATGGGCCCTCTCTCAATTCCCTCTTCGTTTGTTTTGGGTCGCTCCATCACCCACTCTGCTATAAGAAGTAAGCCAATCCCGACTTCTCATAGACTGGATTGTCAGAATCTTTACGCAAACAAACTTGCTTCTTGCCTTGCACAAATTAGCCCTCGTAAGGTATCCCTTAATCTCTAGCCTCCTTTTGATCAGGAATAAAAACCTACAGATCGATTCTGCCCCCTTCTCTTTACATCGAATGGCATCGGCTTCCATCCCTGCCTTGGGAGTCACCCAGTCTTTGTCATTGGTTGGAATAAACAAACCGCAACAAGTACATTCCCCATAACAACAAACCCCTAGCTTCATGGGACCGAGAAGGAGTCCTTTTCCGTCGTTGGTTTGTCTTTATGTTGTCGGTAAGCGCTGGAGATTTAGAGATACTATTTCTGTTCCAAAAAGTTTTTACAGGTTCGGAAATGATTACTCATTCACTAGACGGAAGGGTATTCATACGGAATTAGGCGTGCTATTCGTAGTCCTGAGGGCTGGCTTATGAGGATTAGGACATATTCGAGTTCCGCTTTCAAGGTGGCCCTATTTTCAGGGAAGACAAGAGTTCGTTCTGTTGTGCCTTCCTTTTTTTAGGGCTTTATAACGAGCAGGGGAAGGTAATGTTTATTGTTTTAGTTAGCCAGAAGTCCATAAGGACTAGTAATGACTATAGACCGGAGAAGTCTTCCAAGAGTTTCAAACGAAAGGATAGGTATTGAAATAGGCCATACCATTTCCAGCGATTGGCGCTTTTTCTTCGTGTTCTTCGTGATTTTATTTCGATAGAAATTCTACTGAAAAGTGCCTGGGGAGGAGAGAAGGTTAAACTGCTCCACTGGGCCTTGAGCCTTAATGGCATTCTTGTGGCGAGAGAGGGGCTTTTGGTTTCGCAGTGAGAGAGCAGGCCCCTGTCATGGCGAGTAAACCGTGGTTTGGTTGCTTTCGTGATAAGGGGGAGGGGAGTGAACTCGCATACATAGGCTGAGAGCAGAGCAAGCCCAATCGATCAGCGCAGGAGAATAGCTCAGTGAAAAGGGGAGTCCGGCTTCAAAGAGATGCTGAAAACATTCAATGAGATGCATCCCCCGAGACCTGATAGATATGGAGTTGTCGCAGTTGCTGCTATCAGAAAGCAAGCAGCAAAGCCATCAAAGCGCACGTAAGCAGAGGAAAAGCAATATCGAAGATCTCTCTCTTCATCTTACATACGATGATAGGGAGTTTGAACAGCTAGAAGCCCTCCCCTTCGCCAGTTGGAAATAGAGGCAAGAGGTCGCCCAAACCCATGTTTTTTGCTTGAAAAGGGCCACTACTAACTATGGTAGGGTGGAAGGGAGAGGCGTACAGATGAAAAAGTTGGTGTCACACGTACTCATTGATCGGTCTGTCCGCTGAAAGCGAGAGGAATGGGAGTGGCTCAACCGACGGGAAACTAGGAGTGGCTCTACTGTTAAGGAGATAAACGGAATTAGAGTGACCGCTTTCATTTCGGAATGTGGGACGACAATAGAGGTTCCCGCTTTCAGAGTTTAGGTACAGGGTGGTCGAAGATCAGGGATTCTGGTTCATTTGATTCGCGCTTGATGTAATAACGAAAGGGACATCTGAGAATTATAAGCCCATATAATGAAAGCAGATCCTGGTCCATGGAATCCCAAGAAGGTAAGAACTCCAACCTATCTTCCCTTTCTATTCCTCGGTAAGTGGCTTCAGTAGCTGTAGCTTGCTTCCAACGCGGTTTCCCGCTATCGACGAAGAATGCTGCTTGATTGAACGAACATTGTAAGAACCTTTCTAATAAGACAGTTCGCCCATAGTCCATTGTAGGTTATTGTGGGCTGTGTCCTTTTCCATGGGCTTCTTTTTTTTTTTTTGCTTTTTTGTGGATTCTTTGATTCGATTTCTTCAATGGCCCGCCCTTATCTCTAAAGGGGCTTACGCTCTTCCACTTCTTACTATGGACTGCCATGCCAATCCAAGCAAGTGCGCCCACTCTACCTTTCTTTCTTTACCTTAGACTTCGCTTCGTTCTTCAAGGAGACCCATGCGCATTTCCTCTGTTCTGTGCTCTTGAACCCTTGATTCCCTTGTGCCTTTAGTTGAAGTATAGGTCGTCGATTCCTTTTTTCTTGATGGGATTTTTGCTTCTGTTGAGTGGTATAGAAGGGATTCCTATAGTAGGTAGCGACAGTAGTATCGACGCTACATCAATAGCTGAAACTTGTTTTCGGGTAGGGTAGGCTCGGAGTCAGAAGTCCTCTCTTTCCCAACCAAATAAGAACTTTTGCAAAGTTAACCTTCCCGCGGTTAAAACAACACTTGCGGATAACAATCAGACCTTACCAGGGACAGGGACCAGACTATAGAGCCTAATGAAAAAGAATTCGGGCTTGCTTTCTCAATTCACATCTATGAGCGATGATTCCTGTATCTCTTGCTCGCTTCGATCGGACTCTGACATGAATGATGGGTCGCTAACAAGGCCCCTAAATGACCGCTCAGAAGGCCTACCTTTTTTTTGATTCATACTACGGTACGGTTCAGTGCGCTATCAGTCCAGTACCATTAGCTCTCCAAGGGTAGCAATCCATTCTTTCCGGGCAAGCCAGTTCCTTGTTGTTTGAAGAAACCCTCCGCTGTAACTCGAGCATTTCAAGGTATGCCATCGCTCTTATCTCTTGACCTGAGACTGGGACCTTCGAGCTGCAAGAGCTTCCTTAGTTGATAGCTAACCAAGTCGATTTCAAAAATATCATCTTCCCAAATCAAGCCCATTTATATCTGAATTCATCTTTCTCACATCAATCAGTCTGAGACTTCCTTTGAATTTGAATCAGAACCTTCACCTTCAAGTCAAGTATTGGGAAGGTATCTAGCCAGTGAGGCAAGTGAAGTAAGGAAATGAAGCAAGGTAAACCTTTATATAGTTTCAGTCATAAGCTGAGCGCATCCAGTAAGCAAGCCAATTAGAAAGCCTCTTACCGATCCTGTGAGAAAACCAGATGAGGAGATAGAGTAGGATATAAAATAGATAGCCCAATCCCGATTAAGAAAAGACAACGTCAAGCAATCAAGACAAGCAGCAAGCGCCTGATTGTGAAGCTGGGGAAGAGCGGGGCTCCACTCATCGACATGCTATGTATGGGCCCGCGCTTGATTGGCGAAGGAAGGGAAGAATCTTTCATGTTGACCTGCCCGGTCTGGTAACGATCTACGATCTACGGTCAAGGCGCTGTTAAGCCCTGATTCGAAAGGGGAAAGATTGGAGTTCCATTTGGAATTGACTCAGAGAGGTCTGTGAGCTCGAGCTGGAAGAGGGCGGTTCCGCTTTCCTCGCGCTTCTATCACCTCCCGGCACGACCCTAGCGGTCGCCTCACTTCGATTATTCAGTACTCGCCTTTTTTCTTTATTTACAGAGAAAAAGTCAAGAGGTAGCACTGTCAAAGCGATTATAAGCCAAAGCTCACTTTGCTTGCCGCAAGCGCCTCTCTCTTCCTTTGATAGTCGTAATGACCCGAGAAAAGCCTATCATCGGATGGACGGTTAGGAACCTCTCTCAGTGTCATTTTCTTCTTTGCCGGTTCAATATGAAATAGAGCGATTTCCTTTGCTTTGGTTCTTGCGCCTGAGACCCAGGACTGAAGATGTGATCCAGACGTTGCAAAGGGATTTCCCATCTTATGGGGGTGTTATATGCACTAG
>JANAVB010028616.1:132500-141433 GCA_029216955.1 Iris pallida
ACTGATGCGAATGGACCTACTGGCTGAATGGTTGGTTTCCCCAGCCTATCTCGTTTTGTCTGCAACTTATGAGTGGTGAGATCCGTTCTAGTCCCTAGCGCATACCCAAGTGGATGTGGTATTGACTACCAAGGAAAAGAGTTGGTTAGACCACGCATGTGACCCATCCATAACTCGATCCATGGGCTTGGGAATGAGTCAATCTCATGTCGGAGAATAGGTACTTTATATATATGAGAATTGAAAATATCGAAATGGTCAGCGAATCGGTTCCGGATCAAGGTTCTGAAAGAATTTGAACATCTATTTAGTTTCGTCGGGCCCTATGCATCAATCTGTGTCACAGCCGATCTTCTGCACGGATAATTGTGTTTTATCTTTGCCAACAACCATTGTTAACAGCCGATCTTCTCTGATTTCCCCTTTCCTCTTCCTCGGTCAGTCCGCGACAAAGTCCTTTCCGCTTCGCGCCTCTGCTTCTTACTTATCTTATAGACCACTTCTAAGGAGCCAACTCCGCATCTAAGAGGGAGTCGATTGCAAATGGGTCGAGGGACCTCTTTCTTGTCGGAGAAAACCTCTTTGCCAAAGAGACACCATAGGGGGGAAGCCCATTGAGAGAGAATCTATCAGTTACTTAGCGTGACACAGCTACCTACGCCGACAGGTGTATGTGCACAGGAATGGGTGCGGGAGCTACCCCCTGGTGCTTTGCCGGAAGCCCTTCTTCATCCATTTCTATATTATAGATAAGAAATTCTATATACGCGCAAAGACTTTGGTCTAGAGAAGAACCTGGGTTTGACCTAAGAGCTTACCTGTTTCCGAGACTTGATTTAGCTTGTTCACATCTTGGATCGGACTTCTTCTCTGTACCGGAAGTGAATTGCCTACCTTCCCAACTGAGTCTTTCCAGCCCGGAATAGAATTTCCCGGATAACCTACTCATTAATATAATAGGAAGACCACTCACTATGTGACCTATTCCAATCCTCGTCAGCACTATCATCATCCTCGCTACTCTCCTCGACGCTACGCGCCTCGCTAACGCGCCTCGTCGTTACTGACGAGGATTGGAGTGGGGAGAGCGAGGCGAGCGAAGTGAGTCGAAGTGAGGCGAGCGACAGTGAGGTGACCGATAGGGTGCAAGAAGAACCTATGACTTCGAGATAGTCGACTCCTACTAGGTTGAGTTCCATTCTAGCATCGGCTATGAGGGCCTCATATTCTACCGCGTTGTTAGATGATGGGAAGCACTATTGAAAACCTCTAGGAATGATGATCCTTTCCCGGGTTTGAAGAGTCATTCTAACTAAAAGCCCTAAGACCTCTTTCTCTAGTCTCTATCTTCCTCGCTTCGTATCGGCACAGCTTCGTAGTTGGCTTTCTTCTGGCTCGCTTTTCGCCCTCTTGCGAGCTACCTCTCTTCATCTCGTTCCTATTCAAAGCCAGGGTGTCAGCCGGGAAACAGTCTTGGCTTCTTGTTTTCTCTTCACTCGATGCCTAACTCAAGCTTGTCCATAGAACGAGCTCCGCTAAGCGACTAGCTGGCTTGTTTCCTAAGTTCGTAGCTCAAGTTTACCTTAGCAGCAGCAAACCTGACTTAGCTAGCGCTACCTTTAGCAAGCAAGTTAGCTACAGCTGAGCTGCCTTACTCTAACAAGTAAGCAAGTAAACTACCTTTCCTAAGCCTAAGTTTACCCGGCCTAAGCAACTACTGCAACAACTGTTCGTTCCCTACCCGGCTACGGGCTAAGCTCACTCGTTTACCCACCCGTTCACTGCGTTCACTGCTACGTTCCTAGCTCCAGTTTGACTGCCGCTACGAACTCATAACTAGACGCTCTCTTAAGACATAAAATCATTCATAACAATGTCAGCGCATCGGGATTATGGTTTATAATTGGTCCAGAATAGGCCCTCCATCCGCCTATTATCTGACTACCGTTTGTTTAACAAAACAACAACAACTGCCTTGCCTTACTTGGCTGGAAGTACAAGAAGGTGCGTAGCTTGTTAGGAATTCGCTGGCTTAGAGATCAGAAGACTGATTAGTAGTTCTATTACATAACTCGGCTGCTTGCTTACCCGCTCACTCGAACTGTAGTTATCGTTCACTTCTCCTAGCTTGTTAAAACAACCTGATCGGGACCTCTCCGAGTTCCCTCTTTCGGTCGTAGATCACTGAACTATGCGCCCATCTTCGCTTTTCGATCAGCCGTAGCTCCCCGTTCACTTAGCCTACGAACTACTACTACCCGGCTCACTCGAACGAGAACTCCAGCTTGAAAATACACATGCGGCTATTTGGTTTATAAATATATGTCCGGATTAGCTGCATAACACATAAGAACCATTAATGAGTGGAAGGAAGGCAGGGTTGCAAAGGAGCGAAGGGGAAGAATCTCCCCGTATTCCAAAAAGAAGGTGAGCGGGTTCTCCCTAGTGAGAGCGAGTGCAACCATAACTGACCGACTGAAACGACCACTCTATCTAGCAGAGTGGAATGAGGGAAGGCAGGTGCCTGCCCGAATGAAACGATCATTACAGAGTGAGGGCTTGATTCAAGGTCATCGGTGAAATGCCTACCTAAAGGAGAGCCGCTCATAACCGTTTTTAGTACTCAAGGCGCTGTAGCGAAGCTGATGAAGGAGCTCCCCCACTACACTCGGCAAAATAAAAAAACAATGCATATAGAGATTGTGGCAACAGAGAGTCAACAAGCAAAGATAGATGAAGACCGGTGCGTGGGCTAAGAATGTGACCTAAGCAGGACAGGAAAGCTTATTAGAGTGTAGGTGGGAACCGACTAATTGACAACGGAAAGGTCTTTCAAACAGAGATTACACTGAAAGAGAATCATCAACTGAATCCGGAGAAAGCTCCCGTATCTGGAGAAGGAACTGCTTTTGTTGCATCAGATCTTGTGGTGGATGTTATGTTGCTGCTGAGAGAGAGTATCGGGCCTTAAAGGCTTTTTTCCGAGTATGAGACTGGGTTCGCAGAAGCTGACACAAAGAACGAATCTGATAATATGTATGGGTTGAGGTGGCATCTCTCGAACCAATAAATACATATGTAAAGGGAGGTTCCGCTCTTGGTTAGAGGCACCCCGAGAATAGAGTCTTCAAGTCAAGCAGGAAAGGTTGAGTCTGATCCTGTGACTGATGCTTGACCGAGGTAACTAGCTCGATTAAGCCTAACCCTTATAGTTGACGCTTGGATGGCTAAGAACCTTTCTTACTTCATTCACGGATTCTTTCGAAAGCAAAGAAGTGCAGTCTTGCAAAGAAGTAGTTCAAGAAGGCTTTATCGACGCAAGGGAATCTTCTTCGACGCTACTTTAGAATGTATGTGACAATCCCATAGACAGAAGTGACATAAGGAGCTGACTTTTTTACGTAAAGGAGAGGAAAGAAAAGGGCAAGCACTCAGCTCGACTACCGGTTCAACCAATCAATCTCTGAATTGCGGGAAAGTTCGGATTCGGAACTGCTTTTGTAGCAGCTGATCTAATAACCGCTTCAATTGAAGTGGATTAGACGTTGTCTAGGTCTAGGGTTTCAACCATAGATGAAAGCGAAAGCGGAGAAGGAGCTTAAAAGCACCTGTTTTTCTAGGAACGAAGGAAGCAGATCGACCAGTTCCACTCGAAGAGAAAGAAGTTCCACACCCGAGGACTAAAGCTCAGGAGAGAAGCTACTCGACTGAAAGGAGAAGAGATGAAATATGCGAGACTGAAAGGAGAAGGGATATGCTTCACAAGAAGGGCTTTTTTCTAACCTTTCACCGAGCAAAGACGGAAAGACCCATGACACCTGTCTATCGTTAGTTTCTCGCAAGATAGATTGGCCTCTGAGACAGCTTCATCTGATAGGGACAGGAGCGAAAGCAGCTCATTAGGTAAGGGAGAGGGGAGAAAGCTTCCTTCTAGGTCTTCACAGGCCACCGGGATAAGCATTTTTTGAACAGGAATGGTCTTCTTCTCTGCTTTGACGAAGCGGGAATGTAGGTTCGATTCCTACTCTGTCTGTGTGTCTATAGTGTGTCACGTCAGGGGACTAATGGAATGCTTTTTTCCTTTGACCAACGGGTCCTCAAACCAACTTGTCCTCAGTAAGGAAGTCTGTTTTCTTTCCCGAAAGCGGCACAAATCGTCTTTATAGACGTCTAGTCTAGTAACAATCTTTCTCTGGACGCGATAGAGGACTCTCTCAATTGCAAGCTAAGCAACCTCTTGCAAGCAACGTCTCCGTCCAACCGCTACCTCTCCACTATCAATCTGATCTGGAAACTTTCCTTCGTTTGGTACATGTGGACTAGTAACTGACACAGGAGCATCTCCATCTCGATCAAAGTTTGATGTCTCGCTCGATAGCAACAGCCAAACCCTTCTCTTTGTCAGCTCGATCCGCTCTTGTTCCTGTAGAGGAATGTGGAACAAGGATTCTCACAAGTATAGAACGGAATGCCTCTTGCTTGGTCTTGGTCTCTTCCTTGCCACTCTCATTTCAATCCATGATCAATGTGGCGGGGTCAGTTTCTTGACTTGCTCGGTATCAGGCTTTGCTCACTCACAAGGGCTGGAAGGCAGGATAAGAATGGTATTGTCAGACCCCTTTCTAACTTCAAAAAGAAATGCAGTGAGAGAGCAATCGGGATCCGTACTTTGTCATCGATCCAATTACTACCTCTCTTTGTTTCTTTCAATCACATACGTAGGGAAGGGCTCCGGGGAGCAATGTCATTATACTCTACCTTTTCATGAACCGTACGAAGGAAAGAAAGTCAAGACTTTCGTGATGCAAATTAAGCGAGAAAGGGAAGAATTTTCTCGCACTACTGATCATGAAAGCGACTGGCTTTGATTTCGTATGTCACATTAAACAGTCGCATACGAGATCTATATATATAATTCTTTGTGGCTGTGCCGGCTAGTACTATATAGATAGTAGGTATCTAGTTCTTGGGTATCAGCACTATGGCTTTCAACCTAAATGGTTGAAATTTCAACCAATCTTTAGTTGATAGTCAAGGCCGTGTAATTAAGACTTGGGCTGATATCATTAACCGTGCCAACCTTGGTATGGAAGTTATGCATGAGCGTAATGCTCACAACTTCCGCTCTCCCACTAATCATGCTATAGACATCTCATTGTCTTTTTCCTGCTTTCAGGCAAGTGAGGGAGGGGCTATCCACCTATTATTTCACAAGGCATTCTTGCGCATTCGAGAGCTCGTGCGTCCTGAAAAAAGCCCTTTACTCACGAGATGAGATGGCATGAGCTTGTTCGGATGCTAATGTCGGCGACAAGATCCGATATGTCACTTCTGATTCAATTCCTTCTACTATTGTAGTTGCTGCCCCTCGGATTCGGAGAAAAGGGACCTAGCGTTATTCTCGAACAGGGGATTCTTCCGTCGCAGCTTACTCTTTCTCGAGGCGATTCCTATTGGGATACCCTTCTTATATATGCAGTTCAATTCCTTGCCATTAATGAAATCTGTCTCGCCTGCGAATCCTGCAAACTCAGATTTGATTTAATGCCCTAGGCCTTCTACTATTGATTAATCGCAGACAAGACCGGTCATTCCTTATCCGTAAAGCAGTAAATCCAGTCATTAATAAAGGCAATGGCAATCAAGTCAAGCAGGAAAGTCATCAGGGAAGGCATAAGGCGAAGCGGGTAAGGAGGACTCTGAAGCCGATTATCCCATTTCTGAGACAGCTTCATACAAGAACCAGTAGGAGGTTCATTTCAATGGTAAAGGAAGGCAATAGGAAGAGCCGTACTTCTTACACGCGGTAGGAGTTCCAGTTGGTAGGCTAGCTACCTTCTCTCGAACCAGTCTCATAGCATGAAGTCAGGTAGCCTTACGGTCAGAGATTGAGGTTTAGTCAGCTCAGTAGTTCCAGCCTTGAATGAATGGTAAGATTGTGACTCCTTGGCATATGTAGATGACATACAAAGAAAGAAAGTGAACCAAGCCGATGATTAGCCATTGAATAGCATGAGAATCTGTTTGAAAGAAGTCTAGAAGAATAGGCCTATGAAAGCGAGGGAAAAAGAAGGCTTGTTCCGTCTGGCCCAGAGAGAGAGGGCGAAGTGGATGAGGTTCTCATGGGCGGGCTGTTGACTCATGATATGCTTCAAATCTCATTCAAATGCCTATATTAGCAGGAGAATGAAAGAATGCACGAACACAAATAATGAGCAGACCACTTTTATATGTGGGTTCATTTCAAAATGTAATTTTGTTTTGAATAAAGAAGCGCGCTCCTTGTTAGTGTAACGCAGGTGTTTTTCTCGGTTGATGGATGGGATAAATGCTTATATCGCTTTCTAATGTTATTGTTATGTTGATGCTATATTAAAGAATATGATCGTCTTTGCTTAAGACTGAGTCCCATTCTTTATAATTGTCTTTATCGTACTGTGTAAACGAAAATAATTGTGTACTCAACAGGAAGCGTCACAGCTATGGTTTTCTTCTTTTCCCGGAAGAAGGGCTTCTGAATTAGCTGAGGAAACCGCCCTTCCTCTACATCAAGAGCGGGCTCTGCCGTAAGGAATTTGATGTCAACACTTGGATAGAGATCTTGCTGTAAACACAAGAAGTACACGAGAACTTTTGAGTTGGGATACCAAAAAGAGTGAACTTAGGTTGACGGTGGAACCCCTCTTTTTAGGGGGTGGGAGACAGAAAAGATAAGTAGGGTTTTCCATGATTTGGATTAACAGGCCTAAGACAAAAAATCGGTTTAGGAGCCCTCCCCTTAATCCCCTCCTGCATCAATTACCTTCCCGTAGCGATCACTGGACCGAGGAACCGACCTTTCTCACTAGTGAGGAAAGGTCGAGCAGCTTTTCCCCCGTCTCAAAATATACGGAAATCGGCTTTTTATAGATTGACGGGGTGAGACTTCTGATCAGCGGGGTCCAACCAGAGAGTTTTCCTTGCATCTCGAACACCAGCTACATCCCTTCCATCTTCTGGCTTTGTTTGCTACTAGTCGATCTGGATCCACTTATGCTACCGCTGGGTCTACAGCTGGTGCTTCTACCTTCGTATCATCCACCGGGTTACGCTCTGGATCTATAGTATCTATAGTTTGACCCTTTCTCAATCCGATTTTACAGTGCGTACTGAACGTTTCAAATGGGCCTTCCTTCGGGCAGGGTAAGGTCTGCACAGCTGATTAGAAAAGGAGCGACGGACCCGACAGGACAATCGGTTATATGGCGGCTCTCGTCGACCGCTCTGTCCTTAGGCTGGCATGCGGAAAGAATTCTTCGCTCCATACGGGCGCTGCCGGCGTGGAGATTCTTCTATCAGCTTGAGCGGGGACTGTGCTATTGTTGTCCTTTGTTTGCTGGAAGCGTCTTCTTTAAGCTTTCAGTTCGAAGTCTGATTCCGTTGTGCTTGTTCAGCTTCATACGCAAGGATACCTAACCACAAACTTAGAAAGGATGGCCCGCGATAACGACTTTTTCCACGCTATCTCTAGGGCGATCCCACTAGCAGAGTCAATTCATAGAAGAAAGACTTTCAGCAGTAGTCAAGTAATAGTAAGAGCTAACCGATCGAAGCGCGAGCCTGTCCATAGTGTGATCCCTCCTCTTAAATAGCCTAAGCCGAAGAGTCTCCCTTTTGTCTGTCTGTTCATTCGCACAGTGCCTAGTCAACTGAGGATTTATACATGACGCTATATCTCGCATCCGATTCTCAATTTCTCCATTGAAGTGTGAACCCTGACTGTCTTAAATCACCGGACATTTCATAGATCAATAAGTAGGTCTATGTCAGTACAGGTATCAGTCCAGTCTCAGTCAATAATGGATGGGATAGTCCAGTAATGAATGAAAGGTTTGGAAAGCAGGGGCGGCTTCCTTTCAGTACTTATTGCTTGACTAACGGGACTTGCCTATTCAAAGAAAAGGTGATGATAAAGAAAGGTAAAGGAAAGGGCTTTTTCTTTTGAATTTAGGGCTTGCTTCAAGACTCACTTAACTGAAAAGACAGAGTGAAAACAAAGGACATCAAACTACAAGAGAAAGTGCTGGAACACGGAAGTTCAAAGCTTGCTTGAAAAAAAAGGGCTTGCTTCCTTGTCCAGCACCATAGGTGGGCACTAGCGCACTAGACCGGTAACAGAACTGGAAAGGATTCTCTCTCACTACGGCACCTGCGGTGAGCCTCTCGCCCGAAGAAGCTTCACAAACGCCCGTAACCCGACTAACCGAAGAGGTCTATCTCTTCCACCTTCGCCCGACTTCACTTACTGAACTTACCGAAAAAACTCGCTACCGTAATAGCACAGAAAGATTATGCGCCTTAAAGGCTACGCCTACCTTCTATACAATAGGCTTAACGCACGGTATGAGTTTCTCTGCGACTTTGACTAGTCTACCCGGTCAAAAATCCAAAAGCATTGCTCGCCTAACAAAAATCTTTTGAAAACGAGTGAAAGAGTCTCAGACTTAAAGAAGACTGAAATTCAAGTCCTATCTTTCTTCCCTCTCAAAGATCTACCGCTTCTTACCCTATCTCGGTAATGGTCCGGTCTGTAACGAGAGAAAGAACAGGAGGGCCCTGAGCTCTACTCTATTTCCAAACTCGAACTCATCTAAAAATCAACGTCACTAAAGCAAGCACCGGGGACTAGGAGGCCTCGTTTTGCTATTTAAATGAAGCTATTGCCCTCTTTCGAATCCTGCCACCATACCTTTCTCTGGAACTGGAACCGGCACTGGCACTATCTATGGAATTAAGCGTCCTCCCTCGCTTCCTTCCGCAGGAGCTCCATCATTACCTCCCTATCGGTCACCTCACTGTCGCTCGCTCACTACGCTCGCCTCACCTTCTCGATACAAGCCAGGCCAAGCTTTATCCTAAGCCTGATCCGCGGCCTTCTTAAGCCGAAAAGGCAG